>MJUT01030364.1:29477-49240 GCA_002080005.1 Gigantidas platifrons
GATAATATTTCTGACAAATATTCGCTCTCGGGCAATGGCAATCTCGTATAAAATGGCCATTGCCCGAGAGCGAATATTTGTCAGAAATATTATCTGAGTCCCTGTGGTCGGTAGTGCAATTTTCAACGAAATAATTTCATCACAAATTTTTATTAGCACCGGATTCGAAAATATCGTTCTGACTAAGCCCATGCCTGATGGGGTACTGGCAATTGACAAATGTCCATACCCCTATGTGAGATATTGATTCCGAGAATTTTACTGTTTTTAGCAAAAGGGAAAACACGTGGAACCAGGGAAATATTATAGTTTGCCGAAGATGACAAATATTTTTTACTGATGGCAAATATTATAAATAGTCACACAAACGGCAATTATGCTTACCTGAGTTATTGATTTTTAATAACACCTGTCTGTATCCCGTGGAGAAAGCGGCATAGATCAATGGGATTAAAACCATAAATTTTACCGCGGCCCACCAATTCAGGTGAGAAACCCTGCTGATTTATGACCAAATGCTCCAAAGATACATCAAGATTTTTTCGGTGGATATCGGTGTATTTCAGTTTTACACCAAGAAATTCCACAGATTTTGGAGTGGGAGAATCCATTCGCGTTGAGCTAACTGTAACTTGGGACGAAGTCCAATATTTTTGTTTAAACAATATTGCTGTCTTGGCACCGGTGTTCGCGCATCCTGTGAGTTCGCACATACGTATTGTACATGTAAAAATTGCAAAATCATTGGAAAAGTTAAGATGGAGATTACTCGTATGTGAGGATTAAAGTTCTATTTATATTAAAAGATATCAAATGTTTTCAAATTTGAGCTTATTTTGAAGGAATAGGTATAAACTTCAATTTCGAAAACTTTCAAAAGAAAATCTTTCCTTTATTCATTTTAAGAACCATCCAAAGTATGCATGCGCGATATCACCGGATGTTACAATATTTGTCAAAAACCGGGGGTTGGTTTGTTTACACTTCGTTTTCACTGAAATGTTAAAAATTGTAGCGGAATCCGGATAAAGACCATAAAGATAATACTTCAATGTATTTGAGGATGATTTAAATTAATTCAATAAAATTTTGGTAAGCTGTGAAATTAACCACTGAACCCTTAGGTGTGCAAACACACCGGACAGCTCTGTAACTCAGATATATATATGGACCTATAATTTTTGTTCAAAGTAGACCGGGGGCGGGTCCAGACTTTCTTAAAAGAGGGGGCAAATAGGGGGACCCAAACCCAACTTCTCAATTTCATAGAAAATATTATTTTGGACAGGAGAAGGAAGAAATGAAACTCTGTTTAATGATATTGTCAGTCCCGTGGTATATGTTTAATGGGCTAGAACACACTGCGATTTTGAGTCATTTTTTAACATTCATATTAGCCGGAAGTAGTTCCAGAGTTTCAACTATACATACAACATTTTAAATAACGAGTTTATTACAAATCTATGAGTTGAAAAGAAGGTACGAAATGTCTCACTATACATTTTTACCCTGGTACAAAACGTCCCAATCGAGGTACGAAACGACCAGGTTACGAAATGTCCTGCACCCTTCCAGATTACTGCACATCCGATTTTTCTGCAGATTTAACCATGTATTGGTTTTCGGTGTGTCATTTCCGGTGCAAGGAATTTAAGCCATTAGTGATATGGAAAATATTGCTATTTCTACCATAGTTGGGGCTTTGTCCCATATTAATAATGCTACTAGAAGTGAGAGATAGCATATCCCCCCGTGTCTGTAAATCAGTCTATTAAGACATTTCTTATCATTCTCATAATAATCTGGATTTATAGCAAAAATATATGCAATATTTACTTTGCCACTTGAGCCAAACAAAATGAATGCAAGTCAAATCGCCCCACTGCAAAATTGCCCCTGTCAATATCGACCCCACATTTATCAAAGTCACCCCATTAATTAATGTAATGAAGAAATTAATTTGATTATAAAATCGAGCTATGTACAATAAAAATCACGAGAGATCCAACCAAACGTAATGACATCATTTTAATTGCTTTTATAAGGTAGTTAACTTGAGATCAATATTTTGATATGATACATTATTATTTGTAAATCAGTTAGATTATCTTAATGTATAATATCTTTCATATTTTGTGTATCTTTGTGGTGTTTGAATGAAATATTAACTGCATCTGTGGTTTAATTGTTAACGCCCTCCCCTCGAGTGCAGTAGATCGTGGGTTTGAGTCCCGATCGGGTAAAACTAAAGACTATAAAATTGGTATTTGTTGCTTCTCCCGCTAAGCACACAGTATTAAGGAGAAAGAGCAAAGACTTGTTGGCTCAGAATCAGTCATGATGGTGGCAGGTTTATATAATTTCATTACCAGCTTGGTCAAGCTTATGGCTTCGCAACAAGTTTTTATTGCAATATCAAGAATATGTATCATTGGCTTGGGTCTCCTTGACGTGCTTCCGATTGGAACAACAACAAAACAAAAAAACTAATCAGGCAGCTAATTAATTATTACACAAACAGTGCATCTATACTTTACAAAGAAATGCTTGATTAAAAGAAGACATTAATTATTACCAGACACAAATTTAAAAAAAAGATTGGATATGGGTGCACAATCATTTAATTTCTCATGATTTGACCAGCCTGAATAAGATCAGCTGTCTTTACATACATTTGACTTATTTTGAAATCCCTGAAGGCGATTTGTAGAAGAATAATGGTAAAATGACAAAAACAAATTTGTTTAATTAATCTTGTATCACATGGCCAAACTCCTAGATTTTTGTTCAGATTGCAGCAGGGTAATGTTTGATACTTTTACTAGAATAAAATTGCTAGCTAGTACTGTACTTCTTCATGTTTTTTAAAGGTCCCTACATCAAATTTAATGGTAAAATAATTATAAAAGGTAAAAACAAGATTTAAAGTTACATAAAGGATTTGCCTAATTAGTATGATTATACAGCTGTTTCATGTTATTATCATAGTAGTTAAACTAAATATTTGTCCGCGAAAATTTATTGAAATAGCATGTAAATACACAGAACCATAGAACCAGCGGTACCATAGGATCGGACTATGCTATTAATATTGATTATACATTTTAGGTGGGCCCAAGGATATAATGGATCTCCAGCAAAATATATTGATAAAGATGTCATCAGTTACCAGTGTGGTAGCAATGTTAAGTTTGTGGCAGAGGATGGAACAGAAAGTGTTTTCAACTTTAAAGGAAATGGAATAGGACCATTTGCAGTTCATCCTAATGCAAAATGTTTTGCGGTATCAGAACAGTGTTTGAATCCAAAGATTTGCATCTATGCATACCCTACCTTCAAAGAACTGATAACACTTCAAGGTACTTACTTTTATCATTAAGGTGTGTGGATATAAGTGAACATAAGAGAAAATCCTTTCAGAACTATGGTAAGATCAGTAGTTAAAAGAAAGGCACTTCATCTTACACTTACAGTTACTGTTTGGAGTGTTTGCATTCAGTGGTGAGCATAATTCACACCTCAATGTAAGTGTTTGATGGCCTCTACCCTGCACTTTAACTTTTAATAGATAAATTCTACACTCTTTCTCACAGACACAAATTATGGGTTAACTAGTCTGAACAATTATTGGCATCATTATGTCAATCATCATAAAAGTGAACACTGTGGTCCTTGGTGGCCAAAATGTATAAAGAACTTTACCAGGGAATTCAAATGATACATATCCAAGACTAGTACATAGTTCGTCTGACCTAAAGGCCATGGTTTCAGTTTGGGGCATTTTCTAGGCAAATGGCCTAAAGATTTTGAAAATGACCTAAGCTTTGAAGACTTTTAGGACAAATATTGAGTTAAGTAAATAGGGAATGCCTGATAGGAAATAACCACTTTTAGGACAATTGTCCGTAACATTATTAGGTCTAACAAAAACCCTGAAAGGGTCATGTAAGGTATTATTGTCACTGCGTCCATCAGCATTGTTGGTAAACATATCTTAGTCTTCTTCTCCAAAACCTCTTAGTCAATTGAGATCAAATTTGGTGGGAATGTTTATTGGATGGTCCACTACAACATTTTTTTGGGTCCTGATTGGAAAGCCATCACTGTTTAAACTTTCTTTTCAAAACCACAACAAGAAGCCCCAATGAAATTTTCTGCCTGCATTTATTAAACAGATTTCACCTAGCCCATATGGTTTTGGAAATAAAAATAGTCCAAGAGAAACCTAAAAGGACCAGTGTCCAAAATATATCTGATTTGTATATGCCTTTTCTTCTATTACATCCTGTGAAAAATTCCTGCTTGTCATATTCTAAAGGATATGTTGTAACTATTTTGTAGATCGTATCATTTATTAAATCAATTATGATTCAATTATATATTTCAGATGGGACCCAGCTAGAGTACCATAAACTAAGCTTCTCTCACAGTGAATACATCGCCACTATATCGGGTGTGCCAGATTTTGAACTCATTTTATGGTAAGATGAACAATTTAGAACAATTTTTAATAATATACATGTATCGGTGCATCATATTTATGTAGATTATTTGCTTCACTATTCATGTGAGTCAAAATGTTACAAAGCAAAATATATTGTACATATAATAATGTTCATATCATCAAAATACACAGTGGAACAGGATATATTTCCTCTATTAAACCATCATTTTTTCCCTTGAATGTATTAAATGATGATTAGAATATACTGTCTCCAGTAGTAAATATAATGATAAAATTTAAAAATAATCATGTGGGGTCGTCGTGGTGGTGACCATATTGTAGTTAGATTTACAATTACCTATATGCAATCAGTGCCTATCACCACTAAAGTTGTGAGTTCGAACCCTGTTCATGGCGAGGTGTACAATATTATGTGATAAAGATTGTCACTAACTTGTGGCAGGTCAGTGGTTTTCTCCAGGTACTCCGTTTTCCTCCACCAATAATACTGACCGCCACGATATAACTGAAATATTGTTGAAAGTGGCATTAAATACCATAACCCTAACCCTAATCCTTAAACTCATACACTTAACACAATTGTTATTGATTTTATATTGATTTTTTTTCATTAAGGAATTACACAAATGGTACCAAGTTGACATCAACACCAATATCTTCTGATCCTGTGACAAGTATGCACTTCAATCCAGGAAGCTGGCGGCAAATCTGTATTACAACAGAAAAAAGCATAACTCTCTGGCAGACAGAACAATCCAACAATCATTATGTTTTGCAATCTCAGTAAGTGTACCAAAAAAAGAAAAGAAAAGAAAAGTTTTTAATGAATATTACTTTTATAATCAGACATTCAAAATAACAGACTTGGATGGTTTAAATGTTCAAAAGTTTAATACATGTGTACATACAAAAATGACATATGGGAGAGAAATTGTAATAGTTTTGTTTTGTCCCAATATAACCATGAGTCCATGAGTACCCTCACGAAAAAGCCCCTCATATTTTATTTTTATTTTAATGTTTTTGCTCTATATGCTGCTATGTATATACAGTTAAAACCCTTCCAACTGGTTTTATGTGTTGTTTTAACTCAAATAAGTTGTCACCATACTAATGTGGTGAGGAGTCGGTCAAAGTTTATCTCATCGTATCAGTTAACTGGTGTGCATGTTAACCCAGGAAGCTGGCGACGGTATGTTTTCATTCTTAGCTTTGAAAAATCATTAGTAATTAACTTTGAAGTGTCTCAATACATGATGGTACTTATTAAGCTATCAAATTATAGAATGATGTAAATTGTTTTTAAATCGCATACTTTAAGAAAAAGAGCAAAGACTGGTTGGCTAGGATAATGTCTCCGAGGGGGACGACATGTCTATCTGCGGACTGTTGTTTTAGTGAGCTAGCACTTTTAAAAATACAACTAAGCATGTTGGTCTAGTACAAAGCGGACCTCATCATCGTTTCATTGAAAATTAACTTGTTCTCGCCAGGATATAGCAGAAAAATTGCTGAGTTGGCTGTAAAGTGTTTAAATAATGACAGCAGCATTACAAAGCAACCACCATGTTTTCCAATTAATTACCTTCGGTTAAAAGTAAAACGTAAAATCATTATGTAAAACCAGAACTGAAAATCAAGATCTGCTGATCTTGAATATTAAACAGTCAATTGTCTTATGTGATCATTTTCCCTTTGTTATAATGTTGATCGTTTGAATACAAGTTTGACCACATTTCCATTTAAATAATCCAAGCATTGCAAGAATATAAGATTTGGTGAATAGTTTAAACTTTCTCGATAACTTTTATGAAATTATGATTTAATTTCCTCGTGCACACATCATCTTGAATTATTTCAGAAAAGTAAAACTGCCAGCCTCTGAACCAAGTCTGTATGGGGATGAAGACAAAGATAGAGACCAAGCCCCTACAAGAACCTCTACTAGAATGACATCATACACTGTTGATGTACCTAAAGCCGCAGTAGCTGGATTGATTGGAGAAAAGGCTGAAGAATTGGAAGAAATACAGGATGTGACACCTCGAGTTACTCCCCTTTGTCAGGCATGGACACCAGCAGGGGATCTTTTTGTAGGTTGTAGAGGTGGACAGCTTATAAGGGTGAGTAGTGATTTTTGTTTTGTGTACACAAGAGAGGGGGGGGGTATGTTGGTGAGTGTAAATAAGCATCACAGAAAACTCAATGTACATCATCACACATTTCTGTTCTGCATTTGTTTTCTTTTCAAATTCTAATTGCAGTCGAACATTATTGTGTTGAAGATACCAGTGAATTTACTTTGAAATAGTTGAGCATACAAGTTGTCCAGGTTAAATTGAGCTAAAGGATACTTTTAATGGACCATATTATTATATCCAGAAAGGACTAAATGTGGGGGATTAGGGTTATGGTGTTTAATGCCACTTTCAACAATACATTTTTGTATTTTAAGTTGTATTGTGGTGGTCAGTTTTATTGGTGGGGGAAACCATAGTACCCGGAGTTAACCATGAACCTGTCACAAGTCACCAACAAACTTGATTACATGTTGTATCGAGTACACCTCGCTATGATTCGGGTTTCCAATTCTGACACAACTTTAGTCGTGATAGGCACTGACTGCACAGGTTAATCAAACTACCATGCGATCACAACCATGACGGCCCCAGCTCTATTACAAACATATTAATGCATTTCCTTAAGTAAGACGATCAGTGTCACTGTTTCTGTTTCAGTCCACAATTGTGTGCTATAATTAACATATTAATTTTAATTTAGACTCGCAGTATACCAGCCATATGAATACTTGATATTACATATTATTATATTTTAAAGGTGGATGGAGAGGTTTTGAAGGCTCGTGTGGTGTATTTCCCACCTCCTAGAGCAGAAACCCCTATGTCTAGGGGAACCAGTGCTACCAACAGTCGATTCCAATCACAAACAGATTTAATTAATATATGTAAGATTTATTTAGTTTATATTTATCATTTTGTTGTATTTATTCACAGTAAAATTGACAGTTTAAGGTCACCATCATGTTTTGAGGTCACCACCATGTTTTGAGATCACAGTGTTCTTTGTTTTTTCACGTTTGTTGAATTAATATTTTGTAACATGGTCATTTTACAGACTAATTTTAGATTTCAGATGTTACTGGCCAGAACTTAAAAAAATAGCAAATTTTAAGCAGACTTGCAATGAAAGATCAATTTAGCTTACTGGCTCGATCAGAGTTTTACTGGCCATGGGAAATGAGACCAGTTCTAAAGTCACAGAGTTTTACTGGCCATGGGAAATGAGACCAGTTCTAAAGTCACAGAGAGATTTTATTTCCTTACTACCATGTTTATAATAAAAAAAAGAATGCAATAATTTACATTGTTATCACTGTCTGTCTACATATCAATTTTACAATTTGGATAAATAAAGCAAATAGTACCAGTTTGGTCTTATTGTGTAAGTTATTGTTTTTAAATTAACGAGAATTAATAGCAGGTTAAAAGGTCTTAATTTCATACACACCCTTTTAGGTGCAGTTTCAATATGTTGTTGATCAGTTTCAGTCTCTTTTTGCATTTTGACATACACATTGAAAGAATCCTATATTCTGACATTCTCTTTGATTGGTCATGCTATATTTATTTGATAAAAGTGTCTTATTTCAACAAAATATATATTGGTTTTTGCTGTTTTCTAAGTTGCTCTGAGAGATATGCTAACTTAAAAGATTGACAATGTAATAAAAATGCAAAGATATAACGACATGTTTCTGGAATTTAGGTGGTGGTATTTAACACCACTTCCAACAATATTTCAGTTATATTATTCTGGAATTTAAGGCAAGAATTTTTTTAAATAGTTGAAATGATTGTCATATCTTTTATTGTTTTAATTATTTTTATTTTCACTGGTGTTGTATTGTCTATCTTGATTGTGATTTTATTATACTGTTCCCACATTTTGGTATTTTAACATTACGTTTGACAATCACATACATGTATGATGTGATATTTTATTTGAGCAGGATTGGCTATAATTAAAATGTGCATCACATGAGTGCTAACAGAGCTTTGATTTTTGTTTAATATGAGTTTTATTTGTCTGAAATACATTGTTAAGATCTTCAAAAATATGAATTTTAAATTAACAACTTAATTTATTTAGCTCGTAAACAAACAAGATATGGTAAGAAAGTGTGTCACATTTGTATAACAGTCTTGTAGTAGTATTATTACTTGTTTAATTACCATTACAGCATGAGACAATTGTAGAAATCAGATTATTGAGTAGCTTTTGGAGTCTTCTGTGACACTTACAATTTAAATGGAATACATACATATCAAACATAGTTCTTCGAAATACAATTTTATATCTTGTTGTATATGTTAGTGTTATAAAATCTTTTATTAATTTTTTCAAAAAGTGCATTTTCGTCCTTGCCCAACTCTCAATAATTTTCCTGTGGCAGTCTTAAGTTGTTGCTCCAATCCTCCCTCATTTTGGTATATTTATTTTAAAATGTTGAAATTGGTCTTGTCCTGAATATGCATGAAGTATGTTTCACTAGAGGTTAAGTAACAAACAATCAAAAGGTGCATCTTGTTAATTAACAGAAGTTAGGTTTCATTGGAAGAGATTCACAATATAATTTTGTAATTGTGAAAATAGATCTACCTGTAATGAAAAAGACAAGTCATAATAGAAACTTGATAAAGATTATAAACTAAACTACAGTCATTTGATATTTTTGATAGGGAAACCCAATGATAAAATGAATGGCATTTCTGTCCACTGTGAAAAATGAAAATTTGATTTTGTATAAGAATATAGAAACGATCATATTTCTACATATGGTTACACCAGATTTATCTCAGTAGATTGCATGACCTTAGAAAACATTTGTACAACATCTTAAATGTAGTTCTTGATCTTCTCATGCACAGTAGTAAATGTTTTTAAAAAAATGGAAAGAGTCTAAATAAGGATTAGGGATAAAAATATAATGGAGAATACCAAAATGAAGATAAGAATGCAGGAAATTTAGAATTTTTAACTTAAAATAGGAATGTAAAAATTAAAAACTGCAAAAAAAAACCTTAAATTCTCATATTAAGAAAACATAATTCATTCTGATTATCGGTAATGGTTTTTTCAAATGTTTGTTGAATTGATTTGGTTTTTTTAATATGCTGTTTAATTTTGTTGATTTTAAATGCTTTTTACATTTTAATTATAGTTTTGATTTCACAGCAGAATATTACATGAATAGTTAATAGCTTCTATTATTTTGTGCATTTAAAAAAAAAATCGATAGTAGATGTACCCTTAATACATGTACATGTAGCCTTCCACAGTTATATAGTTTGTATGTAATAGATTTTATCACATGATCACATATTATTTAGATTAGTATGTAAATCACACAAAAAATACATGTATCATTATTTACCTTAATCTTTATGGGCAAGCTATTTATTAAAAAATAACTTCAGGTGTTGTGTTGTGTAAATGAAATATTATACTGTAAAAATCACAAAATAATTGCAATTTTTGTTTTAGGTAAACATAAATTCTGAAACTAAGTTTAAGTCTAAATATCTAGCTTATTTCTGTAAACCTTTATTGTACAGAATTATGAAATGAAACTTTAACCAGTCATCTTTCCAGTGGCTGTCAACAATTCCACTAATATCAGCAAAGTGACCTCTCATTTCAAATCATTGAACACAAAAAACAAAAACAAAACACGACATATTCTAATGGGAATCCAGGTGCTGGCTAGGGATCGACATTTGTGTTACTGATTTGCTTTTGCAAGAGTATGAGATTTCCTCCAAATGGACATGAATAAATATTTGAATGTGGAATATTAAAACAAATATACACAAAGATTACAAACATATTTAAAATACTGTTTTAGGCTTTTATGTTGTGCTCATACAATTTACAACTTACAATTTTCATAAGAAAAACTAAAGTGATCAATATTAAATGACCAAACATATAAAAGGAAAACACATATGTATTTCTGTTGTATTTTGTTGGTTTTTTCAAAGACAATTATTACGTATTTCAGCTGATACTAGCAAGTCTATGTTAGAGGGAAGTTTTGATTGTATTGGTTTACACAGGAAAGGACTATATGCTGGGGGACAGGTATGATTTTTCTTTTCACAGTTTTTAATGTTTTTTTTTTCTCATTTCTTGTCATAATCGGTCCTCACGATCATAAAATGTTTAAGTACAAGATTTGCACTCACCTTCAAAATCGTCCAATCAGAATGCTGTATTTATTTGATATGTTCTGATTGGATGATTTTTGAGTATCAGTGCAAAATTTATACTCAAATTGTTTATTCCCGTAAGACCAGAACTTTCAATACTTTTCATGTGTACTTGCACTTCAGTATTTACAGGCCAGAGGTACTTTTTATTAAAATTTGAACATTCTTCATGAATATCTTATATAACAGATACATGGTACTACCATATTTTATAAGGCCTGCATAATTTAACTATATTGATTTCTTTTGTACTTGCATCATACTTGTCCAAATAAAATTTTGAAACATCTCTGTCGTTGACTCAAAACATTTACGCAAAAGATATTATATCTGCTTTTGTTGTCAGGCTGCATATATTTTAAACCATTAAATTAGATACCAAAAATTGAACCTAGTTTAAAAACATTTAAAATATGAAGCCATGAAAGTTTTAATCATGTTTACCTTGTTTTAGTTTGAAATGTATTTAACCTTTGAAACCATGAAAGTTTTAATCATGTTTACCTTGTTTTAGTTTGAAATGTAACCTTTGACACCATGAAAGTTTTAATCATGTTTACCTTGTTTTAGTTTGAAATGTATTTAACCTTTGAAACCATGAAAGTTTCAATCATGTTTATCTTGTTTTAGTTTGAAATGTATTTAACATTTGAAACCATGAAAGTTTTAATCATGTTTACCTTGTTTTAGTTTGAAATGTATTTAACCTTTGAAACCATGAAAGTTTTAATCATGTTTATCTTGTTTTAGTTTGAAATGTATTTAACGTTTGAAACCATGAAAGTTTTAATCATGTTTATCTTGTTTTAGTTTGAAATGTATTTAACCTTTGAAACCATGAAAGTTTTAATCATGTTTATCTTGTTTTAGTTTGAAATGTATTTAACATTTAAAACCATGAAAGTTTTAATCATGTTTATCTTGTTTTAGTTTGAAATGTATTTAACCTTTAAAACCATGAAAGTTTTAATCATGTTTACCTTGTTTTAGTTTGAAATGTATTTAACGTTTGAAACCATGAAAGTTTTAATCATGTTTATCTTGTTTTAGTTTGAAATGTATTTAACCTTTGAAACCATGAAAGTTTTAATCATGTTTATCTTATTTTAGGATGGTGTGTTACGATTGCTTGACGTCAAGTCAGAAGATTGTAGAATAATAGAAGAGTGTTCGCTTGGTCGACCTATTTCCTCATTGGCTTTCTCACCAAGTTATAAACATGTGACCCTAGGTTCTATAGAGGTAATTTTTGCAAATGCATACTTAATATTTATTGTTGATCTTTCAAGCGTCTTGTCTTTTAGGTACTCTGCCGTTTTGTGTTATGTTAAACTTTTGCTACTATTAAATGCACCGTTTCTGATAATTGGTCAAATATATTTTCAATTCATTAACTTCACAATGGAGGCTTTATTTGTATATTATTTTAATAAAGCAAAATTAAACAATTAAAAACATATATGTGAACCAATTCCTGGTACAATGTGTGTAAAAGTCGTGTTTGTCTGTTGGAATCCCAGAATCCTGGTACTATGTGTGTAAAAGTATTGTTTGTCTGTTAGAATCCCAAAATCCTGGTACAATGTGTGTAAAAGTCTTGTTTGTCTGTTAGAATCCCAGAATCCTGGTACTATGTGTGTAAAAGTCTTGTTTGTCTGTTAGAATTCCAAAATCCTGGTACAATGTGTGTAAAAGTCTTGTTTGTCTGTTAGAATCCCAAAATCCTGGTACAATGTGTGTAAAAGTCTTGTTTGTCTGTTAGAATCCCAGAATCCTGGTACTATGTGTGTAAAAGTCTTGTTTATCTGTTAGAATCCCAAAATCATGGTACAATGTGTGTAAAAGTCTTGTTTGTCTGTTAGAATCCCAGAATCCTGGTACTATGTGTGTAAAAGTCTTGTTTGTCTGTTAGTGTTAGAATCCCAAAATCCTGGTACAATGTGTGTAATAGTCTTGTTTGTCTGTTAGAATCCCAGAATCCTGGTACTATGTGTGTAAAAGTCTTGTTTGTCTGTTAGAATCCCAAAATCCTGGTACAATGTGTGTAAAAGTCTTGTTTGTCTGTTAGAATCCCAGAATCCTGGTACAATGTGTGTAAAAGTCTTGTTTGTCTGTTAGAATCCCAGAATCCTGGTACTATGTGTGTAAAAGTCTTGTTTGTCTGTTAGAATCCCAGAATTAGATTCCTAAAGTTTGTTTTTATTTTAATGTATAAATGTAGCAGGGGTGTGGAAATACTGAAATATTCTGCTTGTCCCCGGGCAAGTTATCTGAAAAAAGTTACTTGTCTGGACAAAATCCTACTTGTCCTGTTTTTTTTTATAAACATTTGATACTTGCAAACACAGTTGCTAACTAAAAAAAAAGTAAATTGAACTTGTTTATATTTTCTATTACATCATTGCGTAAAATTTAAAATGTTAACACAAACATCCCTGTCTAAGTGATCACTGCCCAAATGAAG
The DNA here is from genome assembly GCA_002080005.1 of Gigantidas platifrons. Lineage (NCBI taxonomy): Eukaryota > Metazoa > Mollusca > Bivalvia > Mytilida > Modiolidae > Gigantidas > Gigantidas platifrons. The sequence continues at coordinate 42,697 of MJUT01030364.1, forward strand.
ATCATTTTAAATTTGAATTTCAGATAGGAATGTGCAGTCAGAGAATAGCCAGTTGTTTTTAGATACAGAATAAGCTGTGTTGAAAAAAAATTCTCATATCAATCAAGTTAATTTTGATTAACCTTGACAATGGCTTTATCCATCAACCCGTTTTAGTTGTGTCTCCATGGGCATGGGAAGATAAGTATCCATTCTGTCCACGATTTTGCAACAAAAGAAAAACAATAATGATTTCCGGTCAGCAAAATCAAAATATTTCCTGTAGATATTGCAATATGAGACAATATCAGAATCCAGCAGTAGCCATGAGAAATCGGCTAGCCACTTTGACTGAACAGTCCGTTGCCGCTGTTGGGTGTTTTTCCACTTATGTGTCTTTTCCCGCTAGAGTTTAGCATTTGTTAACTTTCTCATTGTGAACAGAACCTTTCCAGCCTTTTTTTATTATTAAATATTTATCCATTGTAACGACTGCAACCTGATTTGTATTATACAATGTATGTTCACGGATGTTAGGCCCTGTTTTTTTTACGAAAAGCCATGGACAAGCAAGGAAACGTCACATTCTGAACATCAATAAAAACCTGTTACACGATCCCGGTTTACGTTAAGTAAATGCAGTACAATTATCATTGCAATCGGGTCGTAATACTCAACTTAGAACTTGTACAATTCTTGTTATTTTTAGCTGCTTTCGGAACACCACTGACGCGATGGTTTCCAATAAAAAAAAACACATAAAAAATTATATAACCATCAATATTTTACGATATAATATCATTTGAGAAATTGTCTTTCCAGAATACTTTAATAAGAAATTATTTTTATTTGTTGATATTTACTTGTCCCCGGACAAGCTAGCCAGGAAAATCTACTTGTCCGGCAGGTTCTATGTACGAGTCGGGCATGGCAATTCCACACCCCTGTGTAGGAAATAGTTAAATCTATTAATATCTCTATAATAAAACAAAGGTTTATTTATATCTCTGTATCCTTATAGTATAAGATCTGATATCAGGATAAAATAGAAAGAAATCAAGCAACAGAACCAACCATCCATTTTTAAAAGAAAATTATTTGAAGCTGTAGAACATAATACAATATATTTTCCTGATCTTTTTATCTTCAGGGTACCTTACATCTATATGAAACAGGAAACACAGAGTCGTTAAAACTACTGAAAGATGTACACTGGGGAACTGTTGTGGGTATTGGTTGTCTGACAGGCAATGAATATGTTATTGTAAGTAAAAGTGTGTCTTCCTCGTAAAGTAAAGTTTTCATTATTATTATTATAGTAATCAATGGCGGACACTGAATACTCATTAGTCCAAACAAGACATTCAAGTAAAGGGGTGATCGTAATACAAAAAACAAACAAACAAACAAACAAACAACAGTACAAATGTAAGGGTAAAACAAATCAAAACAACAAAAGCCTGGAAACTGGAACTTCCAAAAAATACTCGAGTGAAATCAGATACTCGGAAAGGGTCAGGATTTACTGCCTCATTGTTGGTGTCTGTATTCAAATACCATCTCTGTTTGTATTGCTCAAGATTTTTTTAGGCATACATATGTATATATTGTTAGGTTGAACTGTAATACAGGATGTTGAATTTATTTGAGATAAGCAAATTACAATGTTATTTTTATTAGTAATTTACAGTAGAAACAGATTTAAACCTGTTTTATTTTTCACATGAATGTTGCTTGTTTGGTGTTGACATGTTGATGGTGTTGAAACTTGTCATTGATCAATAATCTCTGAAGAATTAAAAAAAACATGAAACCATCACATGACCATCATATCAATACCAGGTCATTTAGTCATGTGACAATCAAACCTTGGCCATTCCATAATATGATTCCATCATGTGAATTTCTGTTGCAATATTATGAATTTTACTTCAATGCAATGTTGTATCTTTTACAGAGTATAAAAGAAGATGGAGAATTACAAGTATGGACAATGGATAAGGGACATTTTGTGTCATCTGTATCTATCGGAATTCAGGTTTGTTCTTGTATAATGAAATTGCATTTATATGTTACAAATCTCTGAAAATAGTAGAAGATAGTTCAAAGATAAAGTTGTGTAGATATACAGAAATTCTCTCTGCTTCTAACAACAGAAACTAAAAAATGCAGACTTTTTCTTATGAGCCATTAAGGAGTTGCTATGGAGGGTCCACAAAAGCATCAGTCAATATTCACTTGCACTTTTGTAAATTAACTTTTAAAAATTGAAATAAACTATGATTCTTTTATCGTCTTTAGTAATTTTTTTGTGGGATATTTTTCAACAAGAATTAGATGTCATTTATTTTTTTGTGAATACCTAGACCTAATTAGATTTTAAGAAAAATTTATTGAATTATTGGACAAAAAAGGTAGGGAGTTGGTATATGTAGTTACATTTGTGTATATAAGAGAAAATATGAATGAAAATGACCCTGAGAAAAAAAATGCCATTTTACTTACTAAGGAAAAGTAATGGAACAAGGTTTTCATCACTGCTCTTCATATCACAGTCACTGTAGGCTTTACAATGATATCTGTAACCCATACCCTAAACTGAGTGTGAAACAGTCCCTAACATAGACTTAAGATTTACTCTCTACTTCTGGTTGATGTATGCTTCATCCGGACATCTATGTCCTTTTAATGTAAATTAGTGTATTAAATATGTTCTCAGATGATGTCATATCTGCAGTTATCCTACAATCATCAGTTTAATGTATTTTACAGGCTACCTGTTTGGCGTGTAGTCCTCTTACTCATGTTGCCGCTGTAGGAACTGTCAGTGGTCATATAATGATCATAGACCTGACATTTGTCAAGAAGCCAAGGATAATAAAAAGTACCAGGATGTACCATGTACCTGTATCTAATTTGATGTAAGTCTGAAATTATTTCATACAGCAATCTGCTGTGTATCGTCAAATCAGCAAAACTCTTTAATAAATCTTATTTTAAACTTGTTGTAAAAAGATGTGGGAATGGATGATGTAACTGTACAATTGTTGTGCAAGTAACTATAGTATACAGTTCAAGATTTGTTAATTGGGACATAGAAATTTTAATTGTCTCCCAAAATAGTACTCTATATTCTGGTCTATAAGTCTATTTGGATTGTAGTTCTTTCTAATCGAAAAATTCTCCAAAAACTTATTAATTATTATAGAAAAGAGTGGATTTTTAAACTAAAAAAATTGGTCTTTTGTCTGAAATATTTGACAACTATAAATTACTTAAATGTATATCATTTCTCAAGGTTTGATGTTGATGGGAAATTCTTAATATCTGGAGCAGAAGATGGACAGGTGTTTGTAGTTGATGGACGAGCAACAAAAGACTTTGCTGGTATAGGCTATACAGGTAATGCTATTATAAAACCTTAGTGTTTAAACTTACTATGTAGATTGGTGTAAATCTACTGTATGACTAGGGCCATGTAGGCATGTCTGTACTGTATTGTATGTGAGGCTAAATGTTTAATTCATTCATATGAGAAAAATGTTTGTTCAATTTTGTTGAATTTTCGCTGAAAGACAGATAAACCTGCCTTTACTGTCACTATGGTTTAGTGGTCACCTGCAGTCATCAACCAGACTAAGGCTCTCCTGAATGTCTTTATTTGTCATTTTAACTCAAATAAGCAATCACTTCACTCAGGTGGTCAGTAGTCACTATACCATCATATCAGTTTAGCATTATTTAACTTTCAGTTTTCATTCTAGACTAAACTTATCGGTAATTAACCTTCTAGAAGTTCTAAATACATAAATGTACTACCGTATAGCGGGTTTTTTTTGCGGGACTCCAATTTTCACTTTATTAGCGTGTACGATCGGAACGCTAAAATTAAAACTCGTTCAATTTGAAGTCTGTTTTCAGTAAGATTTAACTCCCTATATTTATCCTATTAAATTCATTACACCTATAGTTGTCATAATATTCAACAGATCAAAGAACGATCAACACAGCAGTATATATAATAATTGTATATACGGTATAGCGGTATGCACACAGTCTCACGGTTATGTCATATAGGCCTTATGCATAAAGCATATTAATACATGTTTATTTTGTTATTTCCTACCCTCACATCTATGTGTAAACAGTTACAAATATTTCCTATCAATTTCATTACACCTGTAATTGCCATAACAATCAATAGATCAAAAGATCAATATCGGTTGGTTGATCACTATAAAAACATGTCATAATTATAATTGCATGTCGTAAATAACAAACACACTAATTAAACACATTTTGTATATGTATATCTACAAGATTGGATTTTAAAGTACATTTTAGTACATGATGTATACATTCTGTCTATAAAGTTTGTGTTTCAAACTACATGTAAATAATTTTAATTTAAAGGTGCTCCCGAAACCGATAATTTTATAATCAATATAGTATTTCCTGTCAGTTTTGTTTTGTTTTGCAGAAGGTGAATGTTATTTACACAACATTGATACAATAATTACAATTATGTTATTTTTTCCCGGAACACGATACCGCAAAATTTGATGCTCGCTTAAATTAAATACCCCCTTTTACATCGACATCGCGAAAATTGCAACCTGCGTAATTTACCCGCTATATGGTATTTATTTAATTCATTGAATAATTAACTGTAACATCATTGCAAAAACACTGCAGCATAACAAAGCAACCTCAATGTTTTCCAATAAATTACCTTGTGTTAGAAAGTAATAGGTCATTACATACCAAACCTGTCAATCTGGATCTTCTTATATTAAACAAACTGTCACTTGTCTTATGCTGTAATTTTTCTTGTGTCCCAACGATGACCATTGACATACACTTTTGACTATTTCTTTCACATGAAAATGTCCATATTTACAGTCAGTGGTAAACAAATCTGCATGTAGTTTTCTTTTAAGCAAATTTTATTTAAAAAAAATGTTTTGAATTGAATGTTTCAAAGTGGGATGAGTATTATAAATCTGACAACCCATGTTAAAACTCAAAACACATTCTGGATTCCATGATTTAATTAGATTCTGATATGTCTAAGAGTACAAATACGGTAGTATACTTTGATTGGAAGACGATAATTTATATTTATGTTTGCGGAAAATGTCGCACACAATTTATGCTGCCAATGGAAAAGTCACATGTGCGAATGAGATTATACCATCGATAAATCACTCGTTTGTCTACAAAGCAAAAGAAGGAGGTCATGTTAGAATTGCAGTTATATTATTTTTAATGTTTTTTGTTTTGTTTTTCTATTTGTAGCTGTTGAAGGGGAGATATTGACAATCACTACATTTACTGACAATAATGTAGTTAAAGTGACTGCCACATCTAATAATTCTGGGAACAGACGCAATGGGGCTGATACACTTTTATACTTTGAACTGACAGATGAAATATTAAATGGTGAGTTTTCTTTTTTTAGTTGATTAATTATTTTCTTGAAGGATTGATTTACTTGTAAAATTAAAGGAAACAGTTTTTTCCATTCTTCATCTCACAGTCACAGTGACAATAGGTTGTTACCTAACAGGTTTAAATTCCTGATAAATATAACTTATCACCTGGTCCATATAACTTTACCCTTGATCAGTATAACTTAACCCTTGGTCAATATAACTTAACTCCCTTTTCAGTATAGCTTAACTTCTAGTCAGTATAGCTTCACCCCTGGTCAATATAGCTTAACCCTTAATCAGTATAACTTAACCTATGTTCAATATTTACATAGCTATTTTACATTAAATTACTGATATTATTTGACAGAGCCCAGGAAACATGTCCATAGTTTGAAGTGTGATTTGAAAGAAGCATCAATAAAAAAGATGATACTGAAGTTTGGTATACCATCATTTGGAGGTGCTGTTGCTGAAGGCAATTTATTGTTTGCTGTGTCACAGAAAACCAAAAAATTACATCAAATTTCACTTCCTGATGAAGTTCCCAAGAAGGTAGGTTTTTGTAAACTATTTTTTTAAGTAATTGAAAACTACAACACATCTGAATACCAGCACACATCTCATTTACACAGCACTGAAATGCACAAACTTGTCATAATAATAGATTCAAATTTAAGAATTATTTTAGCATTTTAGAAGTTGACACTGACAATGTAAGGACAAAACCATTTCCTGAATGTCCTCAAATTACTTCCTGTAAGGATAGTCATTAACATGCATGTAAACTATACACTATAAGTGATAACTGAGTGACATGGTACAATGCATTTATCTTATACTTTAGAGGTTCACAACATTGAATGTAGATGCTTACTCTAGTAGGTTTTAAATTTCTCCAAATTACTGTCAAACTTTGTTAAGTCAAACTCAGATAGGTAGTAAACTCCTAGTAAAAATTTGGTCTGTTTGTTGTAGCTTTTGGTCTGTTCATTGTATATATTTGGTCTGTTGTTGTACCTTTTGGTCTGTTCATTGTATATATTTGGTCTGTTGTTGTAGCTTTTGGTCTGTTCATTGTATATATTTGGTCTGTTGTTGTAGCTTTTGGTCTGTTCATTGTATATATTTGG
>MJUT01030364.1:49741-76605 GCA_002080005.1 Gigantidas platifrons
CTTGTTTATATTTGGTCTGTTTGTTGTAGCTTTTGGTCTGTTCCTTGTTTATATTTGGTCTGTTGTTGTAGCTTTTGGTCTGTTTATTGTATATATTTGGTCTGTTTGTTGTAGCTTTTGGTCTGTTCCTTGTTTATATTTGGTCTGTTTGTTGTAGCTTTTGGTCTGTTCATTGTTTATATTTGGTCTGTTTGTTGTAGCTTTTGGTCTGTTTATTGTATATATTTGGTCTGTTTGTTGTAGCTTTTGGTCTGTTCCTTGTATATATTTGGTCTGTTTGTTGTAGCTTTTGATCTGTTCATTGTATATATTTGGTCTGTTGTTGTAGCTTTTGGTCTGTTCCTTGTTTATATTTGGTCTGTTTGTTGTAGCTTTTGGTCTGTTCCTTGTTTATATTTGGTCTGTTGTTGTAGCTTTTGGTCTGTTCCTTGTTTATATTTGGTCTGTTTGTTGTAGCTTTTGGTCTGTTTCTTGTTTATATTTGGTCTGTTTGTTGTAGCTTTTGGTCTGTTCCTTGTATATATTTGGTCTATTTGTTGTAGCTTTTGGTCTGTTCCTTGTTTATATTTGGTCTGTTTGTTGTAGCTTTTGGTCTGTTCCTTGTTTATATTTGGTCTGTTGTTGTAGCTTTTGGTCTGTTCCTTGTATATATTTGGTCTGTTGTTGTAGCTTTTGGTCTGTTCCTTGTATATATTTGATCTGTTTGTTGTAGCTTTTGGTCTGTTCCTTGTTTATATTTGGTCTGTTGTTGTAGCTTTTGGTCTATTCCTTGTTTATATTTGGTCTGTTGTTGTAGCTTTTGGTCTGTTCATTGTATATATTTGGTCTGTTGTTGTAGCTTTTGGTCTGTTCATTGTATATATTTGGTCTGTTTGTTGTAGCTTTTGGTCTGTTCATTGTATATATTTGGTATGTTGTTGTAGCTTTTGGTCTGTTCCTTGTTTATATTTGGTCTGTTGTTGTAGCTTTTTTTGGTCTGTTCATTGTATATATTTGGTCTGTTGTTGTAGCTTTTGGTCTGTTCCTTGTATATATTTTGGTCCATTTCTTGTAAATATTTTGGTCTGATTGTTGTAGCTTTTGGTCCTTTTGTATTTTAATTCAATTTATCTCTGGTAATTTGAACACTTGCTTACTTCCATGTAAAGTCATATGACTTCCACGGTGAAGTTCAGCTGTACATAATAAAGGTTGTATAAAGAACTGACAGAATTATTTTAAAAGGGAAGCACAGTAAAATAGTGTGATGTAGCAACTTGTTTTTATATCAATACTATATAAGTGGTTATTTTCGCAAGGGTTTTTATATTCGCTTACTTCGCGAGGACATAAAATTTGTGAAAATAAAAACTCCCAGAAATACCCTCATTTGTAATGTGGATTTTTTTTAAAGCAAGCACAATCATGAAATTAAAAAACTAGTGAATACCTTTGACCTTTATATTAGCAATTTCAATTCCCACAAATTTACAACCTATACAATAGGGGAAAAAATAATATGAATACAAATGTATACCTTTGTTGTAGTATCTTGATACAGAAGAGAGAACAGAGACACCTGAATTTGGAAATTTTGAAGTAACCAATGCTTATAGACTTAAAATTAACTAATTATAAAATGTGGTTTATGTTTATTAGGTTTATCTTACTTATTTAATATAGACTGTGGAACAATCTCTGGAATTTTGTGGTGGGTTTTTATGAACTAATCTAATCTAATATAGCTGCCAGTTAATTTAAAAAAACATTTTAAAATTATTTTTGATTGCTATTTTTTTAATGAATTTTTAATAACCTGTTTTTTATGATAAAAGTGTTTTTAGATTTGCCACTGATATGGTTTGGTTTCGTTATCTGTATTTATCTCCATTTTCAGCAATTTTACGAGTGTAAGAAATTCCATCTTTTCACTATTGGTCAAATGACTTGAAATGTAAGAACCTATTACATCTGTAAAATGCGATGGTAAAACTCCACAGGATTGAAGGCTAAGCTTTCCATTCTTTGGGATGAATTCCATTGTGACGTCAGATCATTCAAGATTTTCAATATGGTACCAACTGCTACGTCGAACAAATCTTTACATTTGATTAGACATTTACCCATGGGAGACAACTTCATGTGACCCTGTCTCCTATGTGTTGTCTCCCATGCAAAAGCTCCATATATGGAATAAAAAACTAACTGACTGGTGAAACCTCCATTAGGTGGGTGTGTGGCATTTATACCTGAGGTGGGTATTGTGGCATGAATCCGCATCAGTGGTATCAGGTTTGAAGCCAGAAAGACAACAACCTTATACACAAGGCCACACATGGTCTGCCCTGTCATATACATGGTCCATGCTGTTGTGGTTGTTCTATGTCATTAATCAGTACTGTTTAACTTCGTTTCTTTCAATTAATTATTAAATTTTTGTTGTTGTAATGGTAGATAGTTTTAGTTTTAACATATACTAATATTAAGTACTGAATGGAGTATGTTTGCTATGTTAGGCCATTCATATAAAATATGTTTGTTATGTTAGGCCATTCATATAAAATATGTTTGCTATGTTAGGCCATTCATATAAAATATGTTTGTTATGTTAGGCCATTCATATAAATTATGTTTGTTATGTTAGGCCATTCATATAAAATATGTTTGTTATGTTAGGCCATTCATATAAAATATGTTTGTTATGTTAGGCCATTCATATAAAATATGTTTGTTATGTTAGGCCATTCATATAAAATATGTTTGTTATGTTAGGCCATTCATATAAATATGTTTGTTATGTTAGGCCATTCATATAAAATGTTTTTGTAGATACAAAGGATAAATAGGATCATATATTTTGTATTCGTTATATATCTGAAAAATATCTTGTTAAATGATACTAATTTAACAATTATTGATATTTAATTGTCAGTTACAGCAATTTTTAAGCTATATCGTGATTTATTTAATTGGGAAATAATCCCCATTATGGCATACATTTATTGAACAGTAAAACCATGACCTTGAGTAGTTGTGTTGAAACCTTAAACCTTGAGGTGGGTATCAGAAGCTGTACCTAATGGTACATCTATTCATTTACAGTTGCCTTTCATCTGTAACAGTAGAGCATATTTTAGGTAGAGGGGCATTTCCACCCACCTTAGGAGTCATTATACCATGATGATGATGTCTCAATTACCAACATTCAACCCAACCAGATTACCAATTCTGACCATCATGGGTTATTTAGCTGGATGTCAATGTAACAGTATAGCATATATTATCTCCCTAAAATGCAATGTCCATGATGGGATTCAATCCCAAGGCCTCTCACATTGTATGTGAAGTTGACTTAGTCAACATTTTACCAACTCAGCTAAATGAGGTATCCTCTAATGTAGTTAGCAGTGGATGGTTATGAACCTATATATTAAAAGGTTTCTATAACCTAAGGTAGAGGAGTATACCCATTACACACCTATGGTTTTCTTTCTGTTTGTATTTGTTATTCAGAATAAACACATTAATATGAATTTGTACTATCTGTGATTATCATTTATTTTAGGGACAGAGTGAGCCTTTATTACCGGAACAAGAATTCCCTGGACATCAGTTACCAGGAGCTAAACTTTTGATATCTCCTCATGGTAAATGGTTAGCAAGTTATGGTATTGATGGTTATGTACAAGTTAGAGCAACAGGTAGCTTAGTAAGTAATCCATTCAAATTTATAATCCATGAACTTTTTAAAATGAAATAAACTTTATTGGATATAAAATCTAATATTGTTGAATTTTCCTTCACAAAAGATTTATTTTCTCTGGAGTCACTTGAATATCCAATATGGTCATCAATATCGTATAAAATTTAATATATTACCAAAAGAAGTGAACATTGTGAAAGTGAGGCTCTGATCTTTGATACCAGATTGCCTACAAAATAGATATTTATTTGAAATTTTATTTTGGAAATTATTTTTTGCTTACTTTGTAGTTAAAGGAAAGGAATGTGAATCAAATGTATGTTTTATCCTAAGAAATTCTATATTTATGTGTAAAAAAACCTACATTTGAAAGAACAATTTCTGTAAACTTTGAAAACATTATAATTATTTCTTTTAACTGATTTAGACAATATTTATACTTTATAAATGGTTATTTTTTTAGGATCGCTACATATCCATCCGCCCACATGATTACCACAGTGGAGGTGTCAGAATTATAGCTTTCTCAGAAGACAGTCAAAATGTGTTTACTACAGGACAAGACGGTGTACTGTGCTGTTATGGTTGGCAGTAAGATAATTATTTATGTTTATGCACCCCACCCCCTTTTGAGGAGATATATTGTTTTTGTCTTGTCAATTTGTTTGTCTCAAAAGTTTGTATGTGCAACTTATCCTGTGTTTTGAATGGGAATTCCTCAAAACTTTGCATGCTTGCTTATTACCATATGAAGATCACATATTGTTGCAAAAGTGTGATTATAGTATTTTTGAAGGAGTTATTGCCCTTTTTTTATTAGAATATTTGATAAAAAAAAAGTTTGTACATGCAACTCCTACATTTTGAATATAAATTTCTACAATATTGCTGTCAGGCATTAGATGCTACACTAAATAACCAATGAACAACATGGCAAGAAAAGCCAAGTATGCGGCAAGATCTACTATAGCAAATTCTATTAAACAAAATATATTTGAGTAAATGAATTTATAATATAGATAGCTGTGAATTACAGAATTTTCTGAGTTAAATAAAAACGATAATTTCACAGTGAAATTATAGTTTTTAATTTCACTCTCGCTACATTTCGCACCATTTCATTGTCGGAAAGTAGTTCTGACAACGAAATGGCACGAAATATAGCGAGAGTGAAATTAAAAACGATAAATTCACTCTGAAATTATCGTTTTTATTATACCCCCGCTGCCCCGGAGGGGGAGGGGGGTATACTGTTTTACCTCTGTCCGTCCCAATATATTTTTCGTCGCATTTTTCTCAGTAACTATTGATGGCAGAAATCTGATATTTGGTCACAAGCTTCATATAGGTATGCCATATTGTGGGAAGCGTTTTTGGACCCATCAGATTCCTACTTCCTGTTTGCCGACTTAGTTGGTTTTTATACACATTGAACATATATGCTGTTCGTCACATTTTTCTCAGCAACTATTGATGGCAGAAATCTGATATTTGGTCACAAACTTCATATAGGTACCCCATATTGTGGGAAGCGTTTTTGGACTCATCAGATTCCTACTTCCAGTTTTCCAACTTTGTTGATTTTTATACACATTGAACATATATGCTCATTTTTCGTCGCATTTTTCTCAGCAACTATTGATGACAGAAATGTTATATTTGGTCACAAGCTTCATATAGGTACCCCATATTGTGGGAAGCGTTTTTGGACCCGTCAGATTCCTACTTCCTGTTTGCCGATTTAGTTGGTTTTTATACACATTGAACATATATGCACATTTTTCGTTATATTTTCTCAGCAACTATTGATGGCAGAAATCTGATATTTGATCACAAGCTTCATATAGGTACCCTATATTGTGGGAAGCGTTTTTGGACCCATCAGAGTCCTACTTCCTGTTTGCCGACTTTTTTTATTTTTATACATATTGAACATATATGCTCATTTTTCGTCGCATTTTTCTTAGCAACTATTGATGGTAGAAATCTGATATTTCGTCATAGGGACCCCATATCGTGGGAAGCGTTTTTTGACTCGTCAGATTCCTACTTCCTGTTTGCCGAAAAGCGGGGTTATCATAAGTGAGCATTAGCTCACAGTTCATCTTGTTTTATTTAACTCCGAAAATTCTGTAATTCTACGCTACACATGTAATATAGTGCAATTAAACTAATTTTATATTAAATTTTATTCAAAACATTTTTTATCTAAAAATAAATATTATAACTAATTGATGATTTCATTATAAAAAATATGTCACTCATGACCAAATAACGTTGTAACTCACTCATGCGCTGCACACATTCGTGAGTTACTGCGTTATTTGGTCATTTGTGGCATATTTTTGATAATGAAACTCGTCAATTTAGTTACAGTATAAATATTTTTTGAAAGCAGTCAAGTTGCTTAAAACACATCTTTTTGAAGATAAATAACTCCTATAGACATGTTAATGAATCAGTGTCGTAAATGTATTGTTATTTACTTGTAGTTATCACCCCTGTCTTCTGGATATTTTAAACTCTGTCATTTATATATTACAGCTTCACATCAACAGGAGTAGGTAAAGCCAAGTCAGCAATGGAATCAGCTCGTGCAAGGAAGACAAAATTAATGCAAGGACAGAAGGAAGAAGATGAATCTGTAAGAAACATGCCAGACTGGGTTCCCCCTCTACGTACATCACGACCATCATCAGCGGAAATGGACCAGAGTGAAAAGGTTGACAGTAAAATGACAAAACTGGTGATATAAAAATTTCTTTTACAGCTTGCTGTGGTACTGATGGTGAATCCGCATGTCCTAATATTTTTACTGCTTAATGTGACCTGGATTATGCTCCTTGTTTTAACATGTCGTCAAAGTGATATTATATGGTGGCAGTTATACGTTGTGGAATATAATTGCTTTTTTAGGCCATGCAGAGTAATATATTTCATTTGTTTAACCTTTTCATTTATTTGTCTGAAGCTTACTGTAATTATTTTTTATCATTGTATTGTAAATTATCAATTTTGTGTGATGTTTGATGAACAAAGACAAATTATAGAATAAAAAATTCAAAATATTTGAAATAGAAAGAAAAATGTTGAAACATACCATAATTAGTCCTTTAGGATGAGAAGCAAAGGAACCAAATTGTTACTTTGTATGGCCTAAAATTGATAACCTTATTATGTTTTATATATATATATGATGTATTAATTTGTTTTGTTTTACCATTAGTGACCTGGGAACAGACCATCTATTACTCTAGGATAGAGTTTAATTTTAGTCTTATTTCATTAATTGAAATGCTTGGTTTTGTTGAAATATGACAGACCCTGAAAATTGTCAGAATTTACTTGGACATAATTATATGTTTTGACTTTCAGTGTAAGGTCTGTTACATTTTCTGCTAATAAGCAAAAATGAGAAGTGCATTTACAAATGAACTACAACATCTATAAAATTAGTGAGGATAAGGGGTTGATTCTGAATTTTTTTTTAATTAGATCACTGTAATAATAGATCATTTGAATATTTCAAATAGTCCCATTTGCACAACAAAAATAGCCTTTGAATTTCATTATAGAGTGAATTCATAATACAGTCTATAATTGGTGGGTAGCAAAGCCATATATTCATTTAAGAACTATTTTCCTCTCCTTCACTCGAAGGAAAATTAGTTGGATTTTCTCATTTGTTATTATGTATTGAGTAACTGGGGCTGTAAGCCAGGATTTTTCAAGGGGGAAAAGGGGTTGGTAGACTCACGATGTCAGATGGTATATTGGCCAGGCGTCAAAATCCGGAGTTTAATAGTGAGATATTTAATCAAAATCCTGATTTTAATAGTCATAATTCATCTTAGATATCTGCTTTAATAGTGTTTTTTGATTTTCAAGGGGGTGCGTAAAAAAACCATGTGACCCCTCCCCCCTGTCTATTGGTGTGTAACTATATAGTATTTGTTTGATTTTCTAACATTTGTGTTTGCTATTTGTTTGTGACCATGCTTAATATTTGGCTTAACTCTTATATATATCCTTATTACTATGTAGTCAAACCTTGTCACCTTATGACCTTCAGTTAACACATTTCATTGGATAAATAGTAAAATACCTTCCAAATATTAACAGTCTAAACTCATATAATTTGTAAACTCATAATTTGAAGTAAGAAATTTGTCAATTTATATTCAGTTATTACCTTAGGTTACTTGAATGCTCTGCTAGTTGAAAATAGAAAGGTTTGTTTGACTTGTGCATAATATGATTAGAACGTATCTATATTAATGCAGAAAACAAAAATGCTAATAGCTTGGTTTTGTATGCCACTGCCACTAGACGTTAAGTGGAAATCATGTTTTAACCATACATGTCCATATGTATTTCCCTCATGTTGTTTCTTTTTTTTTTAGTTTCTTTTATCTAAAATATTAGAAATTGATACACAAGGTCAAGGACAATAACATGCAGGCCAAGGTAGATTTTTGGACATTACTACTTTTTCTTTATTTGCCAAAAAATAAAAATTTTGGTTTCTATGCACTAACTGTTTCTTTATGCATTGAAATATTGCACATTTTCGTTTAAGATATAGAATTTTAATAATGTTTGCCTTACTTTGTAGGAAAGAGAAACTTTAGAGAAAGCTTTAGCTACAGATGAGATTTACAGGACCCCAACACCAACTGCTCCTGCAGATTCTACATGGCAGGATGTTCAAAGACTCGAGGTATATGTTTACATTAATCTTTTTAAGTACAGTCAAACCGGCTGTAGTGACTACCTCTATTAAGCAATAACTTGTATTATATGACCTTAATTTTTATTCCCCCTCCCAGTGCATTTCATATCAATTAAACCTTTTCTAAGCAACCACCTGTCTTATAGGATCATATTTCACTGTTCCCTTGGAAGGTCACATAAGACAAGTTTTACTCTACCTGTTTATTATACATATTTTTGTGTTTTCTATCAAAATATTTTGTATCTAACACATAGCTTATTGTCAGTCTGATTGTTCTACACCCTTTGATACCAATTTTAACTTTGTATAAATAAGATGAATGCAGAAATGTCAGTAATATGGGAATGACGTTTTTCCATTTGTTATTATTGAACACTTTCATATTATTCCTGTATTTGCTTGATTTGGGTTGTCATAAAACTGTCAAATACGTTTTTGTATTCATACTCCAAAATTATCCAATCAGGACACAATACTCTAAAATTATCCAATCAGGACACAGGACTCCAAAATCATCCAATCAGAACACAATACCCCAAAATCATCCAATCAGGATACAATATTCAAAAAACATCCAATCAGGATACAATACTCTAAAATTATCCAATCAGAACACAGTACATTGTACTCCAAAATTATCCAATCAGGTCACAATACTCTAAAATTATCTAATCAGGACACAGTACTCCAAATCATCCAATCAGAACACAATACTCCAAAATCATCCAATCAGGATACAATACTAAAAAAACATCCAATCAGGATACAATACTCTAAAATTATCCAATCTGAACACAGTACATTGTACTCCAAAATCATCCAATCAGGACACAATACTCCAAAATTATCCAATCAGGACACAATGCTCCAAAATTATCCAATCAGGACACAATACTCCAAAAACATCCAATCAGGATACAATACTCTAAAATTATCCAATCAGGACACAATACTCCAAAATCATCCATTCAGGACACAATACTCAAAAATTATCCAATCAGGACACAATACTCCAAAATCATCCAATCAGGACACAATTTACTCCAAAATCATCCAATCAGGATACAATTTACTCCAAAATCATCCAATCAGAATACAATAATCCAAAATCATCCAATCAGGATACAATACTCCAAAATCATCCAATCAGGACACAGGATGTAAGTGCAAAAACACCATAATGTTTTCAACATATTGAATTTGAAATTTATGTATCTCATGCAAAGCATATTGTTTTGATGTGTAAATTTTCGAGAATGATATAAAAAAAACTGTAGAAATGACAATTTTTTGGTGTTTAACGGCACTTTAAACAATATTTCAGTTATATCATGGCGGCACAATAAATTGAGTTTTATGGTACTTCATCAGTTAATATTAAAGTTATTAAAATTAGTGCTTTTATGTGTATTTCAGTCATTTAAAGCAGAAGATGCTCAGTATGCTGACACGAAGAAAGATTTGAGAGTACAGATTAGAGACATGAGGAGAACTGTAAGGGATTTACTATGAAAGAAAATATAGCATCTGTAACAAAACTTAAGACTTCAGGCCTCTTACGATCATACATCTTTTGAGTACGAGTGTTTATATGAAACAGAGTGCTGATTGATCTTATTTCAAGTATGAGTACAAAACTGGTACTCGATGATTTTATGACCGTTTGGCAATATTTTTTTTAACGACATGCTTATTTTATTTATTATATAGATAGGTGTGAATTATGGAGATTTATCCGTGAAATAAATTCCAGTATTTCACATGTGAAATATCAGTTTTTTCCCGCCAGAACTACTTTTAGACTACTATAAGTGTGGTGGTTACGTCCCTTGTTGTGTTACGGCGAATGCACACATGATTGTAAACTGAAACAATTAAACAAATGAAAATAAAGTTAGTTGTAGTACTTTTATAAATTATTTTAATTGAATCATTTTATTTATACATTAAAATCAAACACTTGCTTATTCTAAATCGAATCATTTCACTAGCATAACACAACAGATTTAAATATAAACAAACAACGGCAATGTTAAAAGTGCATTGTAGATTGTCAGTTTCCTTTCACCACCCCTTTTCAATGAAAAATTGTCTGCTTTGAACAATCTTAAAATAAAAAAAATAAAAAATGTTTGATTATTTTGACTCATATACGGCAGCTGTAGTCTCCCAATTTTTAGAAGAAAATGATTTTGACTTGGAAAATGTGGAAATGCCAGAATTTAATATTCTAGATGTCCAAACAAATGTTCCAAATTCCATTGGCAATACAAATGAAAATGCATATCAAACTACAGCCCAGTGGGTAGATTTCAGAATGTTTCATTTGAGGACATTGATTCATTCCTTAAGTTCGAATTCTGTTACACATGAAATACACACGACTCGGACAATAACAGTGCCTGGTTCCACTGATAAATCGGACTGACATGAGTCACAATTGCAATGAATTTTTCCACAACAACTTTACAAATCCGCCCATATTCAAATAAAATTCAGAAACTCGTCCTTCATTTAAATTTCCAACTTTTTTCATCACACTTGGCTTGTTTGAATGTACGGCCATATTGATTACACACTATAATTGCTCGTAGATTCATACGCGTGGAATGAAATATACAAATAAAATAAAATAATATAAAAGAAATTTTGGAAGTCTATATAATAAACAGTATAACTTGTTCCGTCCACTCATTTAATCCTTAATGCGTATTCGGTCACTCGTGGTCTTATTTTGATATTCAAAATCTACGATTAGTTATACTATATTTATTCTAAATTCTTGCTTGTTAGAAGGCCAGAACTTGACTATGCATCTCTTAATTATTTACAAAAGCATATCTGATGATGCTGTGGATGCAAATGGATCACTACTAAAGTTTGTTACTTAAATTCCTGCCTATGAGGGATGTACTTGGTACAAATTTATGTGAATGTGATCTGTTACTTGCGACAGATTTCCTTGCAATAAAACTAACCACCATATTACAGTAAAACCTGTCTAAACCGAACCCCTTTGGGACTGGAGATTTTGTTCAGTTTAGACAGGTGTTTGGTTTACACAGGTTCAAATTAAAGAGATATTTAGTATATGGGATTGTAAAGTCTGTGTGGTTTAGGCAGGTTTTCGTTTTACTCAGGGTTCGGTTTAGACAGGTTTCATTGTATAATTGTATTATTATTGTAATTGTGTTTAGCACTCATAATTCAATACAATAGAATTAAAAAAGATTATAGGTTTTGCTGTTTTATTCAGTTTTCTTTATCATTGTTATGGCAGCCATAGACCTTTCAATGGGTCATTGTTTTTTTGTTTTTTTTTGATATTCTGATTTCCTCCACCAATAATTGAAATATTAATATATTATAAATACGTTTTGTTATCAGTTGAGACACAAGAATTTGTTAATATCTTACTGATTTGATACTGTCATTTGTAAATTTAGGTTTTAGGATGTCAAATTGTATTTCAAACACTATGAACCTGTTGAGTTTTATGTTATCCACATTTGTGTAAATATTCTTTTATCAATTACCAGATTCAGGAGATGTTGAAACAAAATGAAACTTTACCAGATATAGAAAAACTTGGACGTCATGAGTTTGACCTTGACATTGAGGAACAAAACAGACTGCAAGCAGAGGCTGATTCTGAAGTTCAAAGGGTAAGTTGAAATAATTATCCAAGTAATAATTACCAATGAAATTGATTGTAAAGTCAGTTTCAGTGTAATTTAATATTGACAGCAATAAACGTATACTTTATGAGATATTTTTTTTACTTAAAAAGTACACTGATTTTCAGGTTCCCTTAAATGTCCTTTATGTACAGATTTGAATGTATTTGTATTTTTTACATTGGATACAGCTTTTTGAATAACATTGGGTCTAGTATCTGTTTAATAACAGTCTGTAAGGGCTTTTGTTAACCAGCAACCTTTAATGTTTAATGACATCAATGAAGTTTCTAAAATTAAAACTAAGTATAACTGCAATAATCTTCTCTTCATGGAATTTAGGTTAGAGAAGAAATAGAGTTTGACAATTTGGCTAAAATTTACCTGCGAGAGCTGATTAAGAAGGAATGTTGGGATGATATGAAAGTTAAAGGAAGATCTTGTCAGGTAAGTTTAGCTAAAATTTACCAGAGGTAGATGATTAAGAAGGAATGTTGGGATGATATGAAAGTTAAAGGTAGATCTTGTCAGGTAAGTTTAGCTAAAATTTACCTGCAAGAGATGATTAAGAAGGAATGTTGGGATGATATGAAAGTTAAAGGTAGATCTTGTCAGGTAAGTTTAGCTAAAATTTACCAGAGAGAGATGATTAAGAAGAACAGTTGTGCAAAGGTAGAGGATAAAAACTATTATATTTGATAGACTCAGATCAGCATCCAGACTCAAATCGGCATCCTTTCCAAATTCTCAGATGTATGGCTGATTTATTGGTTAGGGTTAGGGTTAGGTCATACGTCAGTGACGGCATTTAACGTCGATTTGAGAAAGTGAGATGCAGCCACAGATTATAGAATTGGGTGCCGATTTGAGAATCTGAAAAAAAGGACATAGACCTTAGGTATAGATGTCTGTGAAGTAGAAATTAGACATGGACTTGAGGATTGGACGTCGATTAGAGGCTGGACATATTTATACAGGTATATGCTTTGTTTACATGAGAATTGATTAAGGAGTGTTGTGATAATGAGGTCAAATGTAAGTTTGGCTAAAATTTACCTGTCAAATGGTTTATAGTTTTTAAAGTATTTCAAATGATTGTCAGACAAAACCTTTATAAGTCAAGCATAGCTTTTTATAATATAAATGTATTTTCCTTTTATTTTTAAGTTTTAAATAATTTCAAGATATATTTCCATTGATATTTATAATATAGTACATCATTTGAAGATCTGACTAATATTTCAGCTAAGAATTCAAATTATTTATCAGTATGGTAAATTAGCAATTAATTTTCAATTGAAACATACATAATACACCAAAATTTAGATTGAAATCCATATCAATATTTATTTTCTTCTACAAACAAAGGGCCCGGGTGGCTCAATGAGTTAGGTAGTTGGATTACCTAACAACTCATACAAGCCTATCATCAATATGGCGTGGGTTTGTGCCTGGCTTTGTAAATTACAAAAAAGGGTGCACTCGACTCGCAGCCACAAGTGATAAAGTTTACCAGTTGCTTGCCCATGGTCGGTGGTTCTCTCCGGGTACTCTGGCTTCTTCCACCACTAAAGCTGGTCACCATGATATAGCTGAAATATTGCTAAAAGTGGCATTAAAAACAAATAAATAAATCAATCTATTAACAATTGATTCTAAAAATGTATTTTTGTTTATTTTGTAGGCATTCTTCTCCTCACTGGAAGTCAGTAATTTCCCAATGAGAGAAAGATCCAAAGAATTTGAAAAGCTTCTTCATACAGTAACCATGAGGAGAAAGATAGAAATAGCAGAATTAGTTGTAGGTTAAATTTACATCTTAAGTATACTGGTACCTGGCACAGTTATTGTCAGGAGACCAGGTCAATTATTCTCTGATAAAGATAAACCTTTTAAAAAACAATGAAGCCTGTCTAAACTGAACCTTATTGGGGTCAACTTTTGTGTTCAGAATAGACAGGTGTTTGGTTTATGCAGGTTAAATCAACAAAGATTTCCTAAATTTGAGACTTTATTTAATGTACTGTTTAGTACAAGGTTTGGTTTAGACAGGTTTCACTGTAGTATAGTCCACATTTCATGAGTTATCGGCTCTCTGTGGCTATCATTGTCTTATAATTAAACGTTAGAGAATACCGAAGGGGTAATAAAAAATAGACAATCCAGAGAAACTGGCAACATTGGGTACACAAGACGAAGACAAACAAAACAAAAACATAACANNNNATGTGTTGGACACCACTATACACAAACAAACACAAATAACGTAAATAATTTTGTTAGCCACAGGTGATGTATTTTTCATCGTTAATGCCTTTATCTCAATATTGTATTATAGGCAAGGAAAGTGGAGGTAGAACCAACAAACAGACCACCAACAACAGCAGTAAGTTTTTTTTATTATACTTGTATTACATATGAATCATTTCACACAATAAAATTGTTTCTTCATATGATCCATTAAAACTGTAATATTATGTCCATTCAACAAATTTTCTCTTATATGTGGAATTTATCTTATATAATACTTGAAAATTCAATAGATGAAATTAAAGAGCTGAAAAACTGGCGAAAAATTAATATTGTACAAATCCATCAATATATATACTGCAAAAGCAAATAATAAGATAGTTTATTTCCAGTTCATATTTTCATTATGAAAAATATCTTTAAATTATACAATATTTTTGATAAATATTTGCAGTCAGTCAAATCTCAAATATTCTCTTATTCGGAATATCATCACACTATTCAATTGACCAGTCAGTGACTAGCATTTGTGATACATGTATAAAGAAAATGTGTGGAGGTGAAGCCAAGCATAATCCTCAGGATTCTACAAAGACTTCAATGACAATAAATGATTTGATTTCTTATTGACAGAAGTATTGTAATAGAAATCACCTCTGGTCTTTCTTCACACTAAAGTCCTTCTTCACACTAAATCAGATATCTCTTTTCATTTTCGTCAAATTTTATATGACAGGTTTATTTTATTTCATGAAATAAAGGGGCTGTCATGTCGTGATCGTATTGTAGTTGGATGTACAACTACCCATTCAATAAGTGCCTACCACCACTAATGTTGTGAGTTCGAACCCTGTTCATGGTAAGGTGTACTCGATACAACATTATGTGATAAAGTTTGTCAGTAACTTGCGACAGGTCTATAGTTTCTCTCCGGTCACTCTGCTTTCCTCCACCTGTAAAACTGACTGCCACGATATAACTGAAATATTGTTGAAAGTGGCATTTAAATACCATTACTCTAACCCTAGAAAATTAGTATTTTAACTTTAAGTAATAAATTCCTCATTTAATAAGACTTATTCAATTTTTGCCATTTGATTTGAAGTAGGTATATTTTAGATAATTAATTGTGTATTGGTTTTAAATTAAGCATTGCTATGTTGAATCATTATTTAAGTAAGCTTTGATATATAATAGCATGGCTGTTTATTTAGGAAAAGAAAAATACCCCAGCTCCAGTCAAACCTGTAACCAAAGATGTAAGGAAATGAGTGTGATTTATTACAGGGAACCAGGTTGACACATCTTGGTTTTCTATTTATAGATTGCTGCTGTTGTTTTATAAATGCTAATTTACATGCTAAATGATATATCAAATTGCTACCACATTATTTTGGCAATTAGGTTATTTTTCTACACTGCACAAAGTTATTTTGTTGCAGAAAGCAAACACTATATTTCTATAGTCTGTGTCAGAGAAAAAGTGCAAGAGTACTAATTATCTAATTTGAACCCCTCTTAATTTAATTAAATCTATGAATATATGCATTTTGGCTTTTTAGATGGATACAATATATTGTAATGTCAAAAAATAAAGTATATAATTTGAAGAAACAAAATTATCACAATTTGTCGTGTAAAATTTTTATTTTTATTTCGTCTCTCTCAATAATCCCCGGCTTTAAAAAAAAGCTTTCACTCTTTTTATAAGATGACAAATACACAATTTTCATCAAGTTTTTATCTATTTAAAATAAAATAATAATGATAATGTGTTTATTTAACTGTGATCGTTTTGTAGATTTATTGACAAAAGTTTGTTTTGCTCTATAGTATTTACGTAGTCTGAAAGAACAAGCCAAGTATCAGATTGTAACTGTAAGCCTTTCTTCTCTTGTTTCTGTTAATGTTCTTATTGAGTTTTCAGTATTTGGTTATACCATTTTAAATTACAGTTTAATGAGCTGTCATTTGATTGGCTGTTGACATGAAATACATAAATTAAATGTTAGCACTACCTGATCCAGATCTATATTTGTTCTATTATTTACTTTATTAAGAAATTATTTTAGATTACCTTTTAAATATAAGCAGTATAATAAAGAGTTTGTTCATAAGATTAGTATAGCAATTTCAGCATTTCAACAGCACACCAGAATAAACTGTTGTGTTTGGTTTCCTGTTTGGCAATGACCTTGATGCTTTGGATAAGTTTAAATAATACATTATAATGGAATAAACTGGTTTTTTGACTTTTCAGAAAGTTTTAAGAGTTTATGAAACACATATTGCAGTATTTAAGAACAAGAAAATAAGATAAAAATGTTTGCTCAGTAATATTGTCATTGCATTAATTGAAAATTACAGTCTTCTGAAGAAAGAATTGTTGCTACCCCAAAAGAGGTAAAGCACCAAAAACACATTACACAAAACATTGAGTTTACAGTCACTGTTATGACACTGATATCAACATTCACTTTATATTTCAATTTTCAGTTGAAAAAAAATATAGTACTTGTAATAAAAAAAAAAGAAAGGAAAAAAAAATGTTCACACAGAATGTTTTTCTTAATATTGCAGTAAAAGTCACATGTCTTGATGCACATAGGAATCAGTATTTTAGTAGCACACAGGAATCAGTATTTTAGTAGCACAAAAATTCTGTGGGTTTTTTTTAAGGTCACTTCATTGGCTTCTATTTTGAGGTCAGCAGTGAAATAGAAATTGAAGTCTCTTGCTATATATAGCACAAACATACAAGAAGTTTAAATGCAAAGGACCCCAACTAAAGAGAGATTTAGATATGATACACAGCCAAATGTCATGAAGGTCCAGTTTCTTCTGTCCCTCTTATCTCATCATGATCCAAATACAAAATAAAGGTCCAGTTTCTTCTGTCCCTCTTATCTCATTATGATCCAAATACAAAATAAAGGTCTAGTTTCTTCTGTCCCTCATAGGTCCAGTTTCTAATGTCCCTCTTTTTTCACCATGATCCAGAAACAAAATAAAGGGAATGTTTCTCCCGTCCCTCTTATCTTACCATGTGTCAACTTGACAATACACAGTATCTCATCATAATATTAAATTTCAATTTATAATGTTCCCAGATTTAATGTCATTTAGGAATATTTATTATTTCTAACCATTTACTTACCAGAAGTACGAAGCTATTGTCTGTCTATTGAAAGTATTGTTTATCCCTTCTAGTCTTAGAGTACACTAATTGTCATTGTTTATTGTATGGGTCTTGCAGATTTCATTATCAGATTTTGAACTCACTTGACCCAAACCCAAAGGGTAATGTGAGTCAATGTTATCGTCCTTCGTCGTCTTGTTGTCCACGTCATTGTAGTCGTCCATAAACGTTTACATTTTAATCTTCTTCTATCAAACCAATTATTGAAATCAAACTTTAAAGTTTGATGGTTCTCTAAAAAGTTTTTTTTTCTGATTGAAAAACCACCACAGGAAAAAAGAGGACCAAAGGGGCCAAATAGAGTTTTTCCATACGTATGGATATATAAATATGCAGTTTTATTCTGTTGAATTCTTTGGAGAAATTCCTGTCTGAAGATTCCAACAGATATGTTGTAGCCTGCACTGCACTGTTTCAAAAATATGAGAGAACCAAATTTGACCAATGTCCAGTTTTTTTAATTTTTTTTATTTTAAGCCCTATTTTAATGGATTAGAATTTGGCAAAAGACCCTATGTGAAAATTAACAAAATATCAAATATTTTCTCAAAATCTAGACTTAATTTAACACAAACTGTTAGTATGAAAGAATGTGTATGAATAACCAGGTGAGCAATACAGGCTCAAGTGAGCCTCTAGTTTCGTATTTGGATTTCTTTGTCTGTTATTTATTTTCCCTTCACGAACCCGGATGTGCATGCTATTTTATTTCCAGGTATACTTATACACCAACCTGATTCAGAATTTACCTTGGTCATACTGTGTTTCCTTTGTCTCTATATATTGATCAATCTAACAATGATTTTCTCATAACTTGAGTGAGTGTTTAATATTTATTTTAAATAAATTGAGATTAAAATTTTAACTGTTCACTAATTATGAATATTGTACCTAATTTCATGCACAATTCTACATATATACAACATCAAATTTCATGTTTCCATTTTTTGTTGGGTGATTACCTCAGCAGTATTTTAAAGTCATTCATATTTATAAAAACATTATCATGTAGAGCGAAATAACCCTTGTTTGTTTATAGCTGAACTAAAACTTTTTTTTGGCTGAGGGTCATAACTGTACAATACCATTCAACAAAGGGAATTAACTCTGTTTTATATATTAACTGCATGATATGGTTAAAAGGGAAGTAACTCTGTTTCTTATGGTTTATGTTTTTTAAAGGGCCATAACTCTATATTTGTAGGATGACGACCTTGGTGAAGGTGAAGATGATGATGCTGAGAAACCATCAACAACAGGAAGTTTAGGTTAGTATAAATAGTGGATCAGTTTTAGCAGATTTTTAACCAAATGGCTTAACCAGCTAAAATTTGTAATCAATTTATTTTCTATGTAATAAAATGTATTTAAAAGTTGTCTTGTTACTAATCAAAATATGAGAAGAATCTCTTGATATCATTCAGAATTAAAAAAAAAAGAAGCAGACAAGATTGCAGTCAACCGCAATCATAGAATATAATTTTTTTATATACCTTTTTCAATTTCAATATTTATGCCACTTATTTTAGTAAATTATTTTCAAAATGGCACAATATATATTTTGCTTTATCAGTTTCACAATATGAAACAATGCAATAAGTTGGTTAATTAAAATGATGTTTTGAAATTTGTGTTTGTTCAGTTACAATGTCATATATAACAATTTCGAACATCATTTCACATTATCAGATTATTTTGAAGCAATCTTGTGTTCTATCGCAAATACTATTTATCACTTCACCTTATGAATTTGCTTCCATGACAACATGTTTTGTTTTCAGTAATTTCACTGTATATTCTTTTATCGGTAATTTGAACATTGTGCAGTGGAGAAAAGTTTGTTTTTAATTTAGTTGACATCGACTAAGATAAGAAAAAGTGGCAAATTTAAACATGTTTTTCCAGATTTTTGAAAATGAATAATTATGGCCCTGCTGCTAGGAAACAAAGGCATTAAGTTTTAAACATGTCTGTGGGTATGTTCCACATTTGGTTTCTGCTCAACAACTTAAGTTCCCTTAAGCAAATCATTTGAAATTTATTCACTAGGTTTAGGTTAGTTTTAAAAAGAAAAGATGATCAAGCATTCTAAGGTAGTTGTTTAGTATTCCTGGTTTGTGATTGGACAATGCTGTAATTTTCATGGTATCAATTCCACGGTTGGAATATCATAGATACTTTTAGAATTTTAGCTGATTACCGCTTACGTCATCTTGTCAATAATGTGGCAATACACATCTATGCACATGAATACATTAGAATGGAAATAATTGTATTCTATTTGAAAATTTCACGGCATCAATTGAAGATTTAATGGTTGCAAATATCCGTTTACTGAGTAAACTCAATTTGCGACCATCAAATCTCCAATTGGTGCCGTGAAATTTTCAAATATAATACAGTTATCTCCTAATTGTTGAAATTCTGTGACCTAAAGTTTTTAGAAACAGGATAAATTTAGATTGTTACAAACAAAAATACAGATATCAAATACAACACGTTTCTGAAATAACCTTCATCAGGTATGCTAAAAATCAAAAGAAAGTTACTTTATTTAAGAATTGAATGCATTTTTTTGGTAGTTTTATTGGCGTGTAAAAGCGTGGACCGAAGCACATTTTGTATGAAATGCTTTTACACGCCTATAAAAATACAAAAAAAAACCATTCAATTCTTATAATTACATTTAAATCACACCAAAATTTAGTATAGTTGAATTTTTCGTTGTGAATTTTATTTGTGTTAGATTATTTGTTGTTGGAAATTACTATGCCATTGATTGTTTACATCTGACGTCGTCATGGAGGCACGTGCAAGTTCGGGTTTGAGTTTTATTTGGATGTAAAAACATATCTTTTATAATCATGTGACCACTTCATAACCAATCATATTGTAACATTTCAATGAAAAACGGAAGTAATGAATTATTTTTACTTGAAGGAGGTTAAAATATATGTAAGATCAAAAACTAAATAGGCCAACTTTATATATTGTTTTATTACATACTTAGTTAAAATAAGGCATTTTTGTATGACCAATATGACCGGAAGTAAACTGTCCATATTTTCACACCCCGGGAAAATAACCAGTTATTAGGTGCCCCTCGTGCATTTCAGACAAAATAAACAACTTCCGGTGTTTACGTCTGCAGATGTCGGAAGTATATAATAAATAGTTTAATACATGGGCATTTCCATATTGGCCTGGTTATCATCCCTCGACCCATATTGGCCCTCGACTTCGTCTCAGGCCAATATGGGTGTCTCGGGATGATAACCAGACCAATATGGAAATGCCCATGTATTAATCTGTATTTATTTTATGTTTTGAACACTTCTAACATTAGTCAACAATCAAATTTATTATACCCCCGCTCCACCGGAGGGGGAGGGGGAGGTATACTGTTGTTTTACCTCTGTCCGTCCTTCTGTCTGTCTGTCCTTCTGTCTCTCTGTCCTTATGTCTGTCTGTCTGTCCGTCCCAAGATATTTTTCGTCACATTTTTCTCAGTAACTATTGATGGCAGAAAGCTGATATTTGGTCACAAGCTTCATATAGGTATGCCATATTGTGGGAAGCGTTTTTGAACCAGTCAGATTCCTACTTCCTGTAGTTAGTTGGTTTTTTATACATGTTGAACATATATGTGGGGGTATCATAAGTGAGCATTAGCTTACAGTTCATCTTGTTAAATCAGATAATATGTTTCTTTACTTTGGATAATTGAAAGTAAACATGAGGTCAATGTGTTGCAGTGTTTAGCTAAATTTACCAGGATACCATTGTATACTCTTCTAATTCAAAGTAAGATGGACAGTTTCTTTGACAGTGATTTTACAATATTCAATGTGGTCGTCGTGGTTGTATGGTAGTTAGATTTACAACCTACCTGTGCAATCAGTGCCTATCACCACCAAAGTTGTGAGTTTGAACCGTGCTCAGGCGAGGTGTACTTGATACAACATTATGTGATAAATTTGTCATTGATTTGTGATAGGCCGGTGGTTTTCTCCGGATACTCTGGTTTCATCAACCAATAAAACTAACCGCCATGATATAATTGAATTTTTGTTGAAAGTGGCATTAAACACCATAAACTAAACCAAACTCAATGACATCACAAAATAAAATAAAAAAGTGATAAATAACATTCTATACAGTGACAACTATTTGATGTAACAAAATTTGGTTTTTTTAAGTTATAATGAAATATTTTGGTTAAGATTAGTTCAGGGTTTTTTTTATCATTAAACAGGAAACTTACATTTTTTGTGTTTACTCTTTAAAAGGTAGAAATATGATTAATGTACAAGTTTTTGAAAATTATGATAACATTGCCTTTATATATAGACACAGATACAATAGGTAAGAAGGGCACGGGAGCATGAAAAATATCAGTAAAGCATGATACAGGAAGCTAATCTTAACTGGCTTTAGTATACGTTACTTCATTAAACTACCATGGAATTAGAGTTCAATAGAAATATTTGTAAGAAACAATGGAACAGTGGTTTACAGTTTTAGAATGAGATTATTCATTTCAGATAGAACTTGGTTTTAGAGGCTAAAAAATTAAAACGAGATATTTTTATGGTATAAAACTGGGATTTTAGAGGTTATAGAAACATATGGTACTTTATTAAGAATATTTTGTATCTAAGGTTAAGGTTATGAACTTCTGCATGGCACTACTGAAATAAAGCAAATGTAAGGCTATTGTATACTGAAGTCTGCCACTTATACTGCCACCCCCACAGGCACAAAAATGTGGCTGGGTTAAACTGCTTAATGGAATCTCAACCCTCTCCCTCTTTATCATGGAATCTTTAAGGCTCAGTGGTTGAATTCTTTAAATCCATTTTGAGTGTTTACATCATTTTAAACAATATTTCTGTTATATCATAATGATCAGTTTTTTGGTGGAGGGTACCAGTTTATATACGAGAAAAGAAAGGAATGAAGAAAAACATGATCTTCTGCATGTCTTTGACTAGCTTGAATCTGATTAAAATCGCATCTCTCCCTTGCTCTCCCTTACTGACATGTCACTGCGTGGCATCGTCAGTAACCCACGGTTGATTCCGATACGTTCCTCTCTATGGAGAGAGAGGAACGTATCGGAATCAACCGTGCGTTACCGACGATGCCGCATGGGAGATCTGATGAAACCCCATTACGGTTCACATGCAAGTGACCACATATCATGGATATTTATTGATATGATAAATTCAGGTAATTTAATTTTAAATTATAGCATATTCATAGTCTCCTAATTACCATTTTCATTGAACAGTAACATAGGGTCACCCGCATGTGACCTGTAATAGGGATTCCTCAGATCTCACACACACAGACATATCAGTAAGGGAACAGCAAGGGAGAGATGTGACACGCTTGATCACATAACACTATCAAGTACACCTTGCTATGGGTGAGAGTCAAACATTCCAACCGGAAATATAAAATGATATATTTTACCATACTTGACTGTGTGGCTGCTTTTTCAAATGTAGTGTTGCCAAAAGTTGATAAATCTATTTTACATTTAAATATAAACTTCATAACCAGTATAATGTTATACAATTTGAAGAAAAAAAAAGAAAAAAAAAGGAACAAGCCTTTATATATAAAGTATGTGTTACATTTCAGAGTATTTTGATTATCCAGGTTTGTTATTGTCCAGTAGTACCATAGTACATTGTACAACTGTCCACGAACATTATAGAATACAGATATCAATTATACTTTGCACATTCCATACAACATGTGATATACCTTTATCTTTGTTATACAGAAAAAATATTTGGACAAAACTGCAAATTTGATTGCATTTTTATTGTGTGTGTAAATTTTCAAAATCTGAATATCACATGTATGCACATCCTCTATCAAAACAACTCTGTGCATGTGTCATCAATGCACCCTTAGTTATTATATAAAACTGGTACTACATTTGTATCAACATTTTCACCCTCTCTGATTACCAGTTTTCAAGATTCCTAAGGATTTCATTTGTATAATTGTCATAGAAAGTTTAATGAAGATGATGGGTTAAAATTTTTTTTTATGTTTTGTTCAAATATAAGATTGTTTTGATTTGGCATTTCATTTTTGCTTGAATTTAAATCTTTATATTTAGAAATTTAGAATAACAAATATTTGTTTTTCACTTGAAGACTTTGAAAGCTGGTACTGTATTGGTGAAAATGAGTACTGATAGTATTTGGTTTTTGCAGACAGAATGAAAATGTAGTATGAATAGGAATGATCCTTTAGTAATTTGAATGCATGTCAAAGAATTATTTTCAGAGATGTAGTCTTGTACCGTATTAGGAATTTTAAATACATTTTTAGTAATTTAAGTAGTATAAAAGTAATGTATCTATTCCCTAAATTGCAACCCTAAACCTAAATGTTACCAGATGTAAACAAACATAATTTTTTTTGGGTGTTAATTACAGCATGTTAATTTCTGTTCATTTACAAATTAATGTGATATTATTTTTTTAATGACGTGATAAATGCCATAGGACCAATATCACATTATTTAAACCTCACAATTTATTTCAGCACCTAATGTTTAACAATGACAACAATCTTATTTATTCAAACTTGTATTATCACAGATGGTGTTGGAGCTACAGTAATAAATACAGACATTAATTTGTGGATTTACAGGACATAAGTGTTATTTTTGTTATTGTGACATGATATTCTCTAATGTTATTGTGACATGATATTCTCTAATGTTATTGTGACATGATATTCTCTAATGTTATTGTGACATGATATTTTCTAATGTTATTGTGACATGATATTCTCTAATGTTATTGTGACATGATATTCTCTAATGTTATTGTGACATGATATTCTCTAATGTTATTGTGACATGATATTTTCCAGTGTTATTGTGACATGATATTCTCTAATGTTATTGTGACATGATATTCTCTAATGTTATTGTGACATGATATTCTCTAATGTTATTGTGACATGCTATTCTCTAATGTTATTGTGACATGATATTTTCCAATGTTATTGTGACATGATATTCTCTAATGTTATTGTGACATGATAATCTCTAATGTTATTGTGACATGATATTCTCTAATGTTAATGTGACATGATATTCTCTAATGTTATTGTGAATAATAATTTTTTCTGCCAATTATTTCTTTTTCATTATTATTGTGTGTAATCTAAAATTTTTAAATCTAGATCATGCCTTTAAATGCTTACTCTATGTTTATTTTCTAACTCGGGTACTATATGTTTGTCACCTGACATGAGAACTGTTTGTCTGTTGATTTGATGACCATTTGTTTCTCTTTTGACTTGAGAAATGTTTTTCTCACCCCTTGGATAAAGTTGTCCCTTAATTTAGGTGAAAAAGATATTTCTATCTTACCCAGGCTCCTGGGAACAGTAAGACAAGCTACATGAGTGCTTTCCCATAAAATTGTTTTCCATTGCTGAAGTAAATAGACCCTATATGTCTTATGTCTTCTGATTTGAGTACTGTATGTTTGACTTCTGACTTGGGTGTCATGTGTTCATATTCTAACTTGGGTACTATATTTTTGTCACCTGACTTGAGTATGGTATATTTGTCTTCTAACTTGTAATAATCTATGATCATTTTCTGACTTTATTATAGTATATTTATCTTCTGACTTGGGTAGTCTTTGGTTGTTTTCTGATTTTGATACTAGTATATGTTTGTGTTCTGACTTGAGTATGGTATGTTTATCTTCTGACTTGGGTAGTCTGTGGTTGTTTTCTGATTTTGATACTAGTATATGTTTGTGTTCTGACTTGAGTATGGTATGTTTATCTTCTGACTTGGATAGTCTGTGGTTGTTTTCTGATTTTGATACGAGTATATGTTTGTGTTGTGACTTGAGTATGGTATGTTCATCTTCTGACTTGGGTAGTCTGAGTTCATTTTCTGACTTTATTATAGTATATTTATCTTCTGACTTGGATAGTCTGTGGTTGTTTTCTGATTTTGATACTAGTATATGTTTGTGTTCTGACTCGAGTATGGTATGTTTATCTTCTGACTTGGGTAGTCTGTGGTTGTTTTCTGATTTTGATACTAGTATATGTTTGTGTTGTGACTTGAGTATGGTATGTTTATTGTCTGACTTGGGTAGTCTGTGGTTGTTTTCTGATTTTGATACTAGTATATGTTTGTGTTCTGACTTGAGTATGGTATATTTATCTTCTGACTTGGATAGTCTGTGATTGTTTTCTGATTTTGATACTAGTATATGTGTGTGTTCTGACTTGAGTATGGTATGTTTATCTTCTGACTTGGGTAGTCTGGTTGTTTTCTGATTTTGATACTAGTATATGTTTGTGTTCTGACTTGAGTATGGTATGTTTATCTTCTGACTTGGATAGTATGTGGTTGTTTTCTGATTTTGATACTAGTATATGTTTGTGTTCTGACTTGAGTATGGTATGTTTATCTTCTGACTTGGGTAGTCTGAGCTAATTTTCTTACTTTGATATTATTATATGTCATCTGACTTGGTCTCTGTGTTGATGTGCTGACTTTGATGCTGTGTTTTTGTCTTCTGACTTAGGAACTCTTTGTTTATTTTCTGACTTGGATACTGTATGTTATCATTTGACTTGGGTAATTTGCTATTGTCTTAAAATTTTGTCTTCTTCATACATGCATATGTTGTTGTATTGCATATTGATTATACAAAGTAAATATTCTCCTAAAAATGTTTAATTGAAGTTCAATTTCAGAAACATCATTATCATTTCCATGATGTATGTACATCTATTTCTTTTTAGTGTTTGGAGGGGGAACTTTATAAAATTCTACAATATAATGTTTACAATTTGTATTATGTTTCTATTTATAGGTGCCCAGTATGGAGGAGGAAGTGATTTGTTCTATAGTCAGTTTGACCTTCACACAAAAGAACAGAAAATTAATCAGATCATTTTATTAGAGGTAGGAGGAGGTCTCTTTCAATTTATTTTTAAATTTTTGTGTCCGTTTTACTTGTAGCAAATTATATTGGTAAAAATACTTTAATAAAAAAAAAAATTCTGCCTGTAATTTAACTCAAAGTCAAATGCTGGAGTTTTAAGTCATTTATCTTATTTTCATTTCTGTTTGATTCATTCATTGTCTTTTCTCAAAATTTGCCTGCTTCCAATGATGCCTCAATTAATGACTTAGAATTTAATTGTTACAGTCACTTTCAATATTTTGGTTACGCCTTGGCGGTCAATTTTATTGGTGAATGAAACCAGTGTACCTCGAGAAAAGCTGCCACAAGTCACTGACAAACTTTA
>MJUT01030364.1:94862-116431 GCA_002080005.1 Gigantidas platifrons
AGTTTGTTTTTGGAGCAATGTGAAATTCATAAAACATTCCCCCATGCTTAAGGTGTATATTCTTAGTAATATAATTGTGGACTTATTAAAGTGTTTAATTTTGACTACTTCAACTTTCAATTTTTAGATGTTATTTTCTAAAACATATTTAGTCCATCCAACTAATCAGCCGACTTCAAACTATATTTTAAGTTCAATTGAATTTACCAATTATGGCCCCTATTTCCATCAAAACATGTTACAAATGTACCTGTAAAACAGTCAATTCTGGAAGCGATAGAACACTTGTTGGCAAGGTATCGGGAAATGCGACCTTTATTTTTGGCTCCTGCTCTTCCAATAAATGTAGAATGGAATATCAGACCATATTTAGGTGTATTTCCTTTTGTCTTTAATGCCCTAAAAATATAAACATTGATTGAAGGAATGTTAAAACAGTCAGGGTCAACAAACTCATCAACCACTACGCCATGGTCAACATGCAGATGCAGCAAACCTAGGCACCATCATTGTTGAATGTGCAACAAATGATAGTGGATTTTATAGGGATATCACCGATAATTAACTGCATTAAGCACTATGTTTATTGTTATAAACAAATCTTAAAAAAAAAAAAAAAAACAAGAATTCTGAGAGTATTGCACATAGCAATACATTGTCCCCTACCGGCCTCAAAAATCCGAGGACCTAAAATATTAGAAGTATCACCTTGCAGTGACTAGATTTTAAATCAAGTCAATATCTCGAAGGATGTAAAAAAAATTTAAGGGCCATAACTCAGCCAAAAATCATTCGACCAGAACGAAATTCGAACATAAACTGTAACTCATCTAAATATAGCTATATACCAAATATCAAATCAATATCTCATAGGACGTCCAAAAAAAATCTGGACAACTAAAAGTTTGAACAAAAAAATACAAGTTCAAGGGCCATAACTCGGCCAAAAATCATTCGATCAGAACGAAATTCGAACATAAACTGTAACTCATCTAGATATAGATATATACCAAATATCAAATCAATATCTCATAGGACGTTCAAAAAAAATCTGGACAACTAAGTTTGTAAAAAAAAATAAAATACAAGTTCAAGGGCCATAACTCAGCCAAAAATCATTCGACCAGAACGAAATTCGAACATAAACTGTAACTTATCTAGATATAACCACATACCAAATATCAAGTCAATATCTCAAAGGACGTAAAAAAAAGTCCAGAAAACTTAAAATTTTAATGTGACGGACGGAACCTAAAACTATAGTCCCCTTCGACTTCGCCGGTAGGGGACTAATAAATCCAGTTAACCCCTTATTTCACAAACATTTGGACTGCAACATTTATTACCAACACCGGTCATCATTTCTACATTCAACAGATTGATACTAGTATTACAATACATTCTCAACTTAATTAACTTTGGAATTTTGACAATTTTTCATTGATTGTTTCAGCAACAAAATTCTGACCAGACTTGTGAAGTATAACGACATTAAAGGCTTTTACAGCAACACGACAATAGGCATAAATTAATTCCATAAGCAAACATCTTCTAAATGAACTTTTTAGATTACTGTAAAAACTTTTACCTAAACAAAGCTTTCTCTGCTCCCAAGATCTGCACTGTAGATGCTGGGTATTTTGCTAGATTTGTAAGACTTCCAGCATGAGCTATCAAACGAGCCCCAACCTAAAATATACGTATCAAAATTCAAATTTCAAGTGTTATATGTTAAAAAATTATCAGTTAAAACATTTCAACATGAGGCTCTCAAAAGTGTGTATTTTTTACCTACTTTATATAGGCAATGATCAAAACAAAGCCTTTCCTTTTTATCTACAAGATTTATTGGTTGTAAACTTGTTCTTCTTATCAATATATAACTGTAATACTGCTCACTTAATGTTAAACAATCAATCAATCAACATAACGTGGGGTACTTTGAGTCCATTTCTCAACTCACCTGTTCTCCAATAAGTGTTGCCAAATTTGGTGCAACTTGTTTCATTTTGTTTCGTAAATATTCTGCTAAACTCTTCCTGTATTCTGCCAATGAGATGACTTTACCAGCGAAGGATTCTATGTTGATAAGGTCAATTGGAGATATATCCATACCTAAAATAAAAAATATTTGATCACCAATTGTTTGGAACAGAACAAGCTGTATATACAATACAAGTTTGATCCTTTACAGGGCGGTGAATTTTCTTGTTGTGGTTGGTTATATTGTCAAACATTATGGTTCAACTATCAATCGATTTTCATCACTACAGCGAGTACAATCAGGATTTTCACTGCTGTCCTTGTTGCTCTATCTATGTACATTTTAATATCTTTGTCCAGATGTTTCCCACTTCGCTTCTGGATTTGATAATATTCATATAAAAATCATTTTTAGTTCTTACAACAAAACAACATTTTCTGTCAATGTTTATAGGTTACGGTAACGGACTGAAGGTGTCAATATTCAAATATGTAACAAGACAATATGGTTATGAAGTAAATAAAATTGATTGCTTTCATCTCTCTGTTTGTGCAGTCAAACCTGCTTTAGTGACCACCTCTATTAAGCAATACCTTGTATTGTGTGACCTTAATTTTAATTTCTCTTCACAGTGCATTTAATATTAAATTAAACCTGTATTTAGCAACCATCTGTATAAAGTGGCCCTATTTCAATGTTTTCTTGGAAAGTCACATAAGACAGATTTGACTGTAAATAAAATTAATTGTTTTTTTTTGTCTCTCTGCTTGTAACCAACCACATGTGACACTGACACAGTCCTATTGGTATAGTACTAGTATCATTAAATACATATATAAACAAGATTGCTATGCCATAGCCAATGTTCCACGCCTATTTACATAGATCTGTGTATAAATTACTTTCATTAGTTCCTATGACTGAAATGGACTAATCTTTAAAGAAGCTGTGTCGTCAATAATCAGTCAAGAATTTTGCTTGTGTTCTAGCAAGCCTAGAAATCATGGTATTTTAATTGTGCTAGCTATTGTATATAAATATTCAAAACAGCAGGTGCTCATCTCCATACAATATTTTTATGCCCTTAAAAGTTAATTGGATTCTACAAAATTAAACGTAAATAACTCGCCATTTTCAAATTGCTTTTGTCACTATCACATTCCTCATGTTGGAAAAACACTACATATCAATTTTCGTTGAAATTGGAGCACTTCGAAATTTTACGCATTTTGGTGGCCATCTTAAAAATGGCTGCCAAAATGACCGCCATTTTGAAATCACATTGGTCACGATCACATTCCTCTAAATACCCCTAATTATAAATTTTCTTTGTAATTGGAGCACTTCGAAATGTTTTATGTGTTTTGGCGACCATATTAAAAATAGCTGCCGAAATGGCCACCATAATGGCTGCAATGGCCGCCATTTTTAAATCGCATTTGTCACTATCACATTCCTCAGGTTGAAATCTTCTAAATATCACTTTTCGTTGAAATTGTAGCACTTTGAAATTTTGATGTGTTTTGGCAGACATCTTAAAAATGGCCGCCATTCTTACAATTTTTTCTCTCGAATTTTGCCCAATTTCGAACTTAAGCTAGAGATTCCTAATATAATGCATGTGTGTAAGTTTGAAAACAATTGGTCAACAAATAAAAATCTTAGAGCGCTTACAACATATCTTGGACAGACAGACGGACGGACGAACGTCTGGCATTTCCATATCCTTTGCTCCGCTTTGCGGGGGCGGGGGACAATAATGTGTAAACATCTTACCCATTGATGATCTAGAAGCATCATAAATGGCTCTAGCTTTCCCACTGTCCATTACAACTTCTTCTAAGTCGTCAAGTTTTTCTTCGGTGAACTCCTTCCTATTACCAATAAACTTAGCTGTCTTGGCATACAAGTAATTGTCATTTACTATTTTCACAAGTTCTGGGAAATGATAGGAGTACCATTCTCTACAATATAAAAATTGAATAATTATTCAAAATAATTTTGGCATTGACGCTTGCTTATAAGTTTTAAAAATCCACATGTCTCACCACCAACCATTTGGTTTGCACCAAGGTCTTGGTTCTGTGATTTGTTCCTTATAAGGTTCTTGCTAATGCTCTCCAGCCAAATCTCCAACTTCAAAAAGTAGACAAACATTTTCTGATAGAAATCTAGGTCCTGGCTTATTGGCTTCTAACCCTTTGCCTTTTGATAACTAGATCTTCAGAGGCTTTAACTCTAAAACACCACATACATTCAAAGAAATAGTGACAAAATACAAATGTATACATATAAGCATTACAAAGCCGTGGTCAGTGAATACTAGCCTAGAAGACAGATCATGCTTGCAGTAGTTGATTACTCTAAAGATAAAATAAAACCAAAATTGATTCAAACATCAAAGATGTCTGCCAGTCGTGTCTCATTGGTACATTAAATTCAAGAAGGGCTTAATATCGGATAGACATGTGACAACCTAAAATGAACCAAATTAATTAACAACACATTAACATGTTCCAAACATGTTCCAACTGAAAAGAATCTACCTGAATTAATGCATAATAGGATCTTTTAGATACTCTGCACTAACCTCATTCTCATTGAAAAGGTATTTATATTCTTGTCCAATTGGTCCAACAAACTGATACTCTGTATTATCATGTTATCTACTCTATTGACATTGAACTTGACCTTTGCCCTTGAGTAACTGTGACCTAAGCCAAGCTGTGCTTTAGCTGCTGATTGCTCTGTTAAGCCTTTAACAAGACTGTGGAAATGAAGTCTTATTCCTGAAAATGTAATTTTGTTTCAATTAAATACAAAATGTGTTAAGTTGTTCGTTCTGACTGAAAAAGATTCAGGATTGATTTAGGAACTGCTTACCCCTACGGAGTACCTGAGTTCAACCCCGGTTTTAGTGGGGTTTGTGTTACTCTATCTTTAGTTTTATGTGTATGTTTTGTAGATCGTTGTTTGTCCTTTTGTCCTTTGTCTTTTGACCATTGATTTATGGATTCTGATTACCCCTTTGGTATCTTCAAACTCTTCTTACGAGATATACAAACTCATTAAAGAAAAATATGCAAAACCTTGCAAATGCATAATATCCACCAATAGAATAACAATTTTAAAATAATTCTGCCAGATTAAGACAAGACTCAATTTTCGTCAACAAACAAAACACTTTATACCCAAGAAGTTATAGGTCATTATTTTTTATTTACACATCTAAAGAAAATAATTTTAGCTACCAGAAATGTGTTTTCTTACTGTCCTTCCATGATTTATCACCCCCTTTTGTCTAAAAGAAATTGGAGTAAAGAAGAGAGATGGATGCACAGGCAACCTAATTATCTCAAGCTAGGAGAAGCATAGATACGATAACGTAACCCTCATTCCGCTTGTGCTCCATTTAGGGTTACGAATCGGTCCCATTCAACGTATGGGAGCAGCGCCCGGAGTGATTCACACCAGACGGTTTTTTGTCCTAATTCCGTTGTAAGTGGTTGGAACAATTAACGGGGGTGAAAGATAAATATATTTAGGTAAACCTTGAGGTGTTAAGTAAACGCTGCATCAATCCATGGTAGACTTATATCCATCTGAAAATTTGAATGCATGAAATCTTCTTTCTGTCCGACATTTTGTTTACAAGTTGCTATTTCATGTTTCATGTGCACTTGCCTCGTTTTGGAGATATCCTTATTTGGATCGATTGCGGTAAAATCGTAGTAAATTCGTAGTAAAAGTTTTCCATATTTGGCATTGAGATCCATATATGGATAGGCTCCGCCCATCGCGAGAGTCTACGTAAGGTGTCCGTGATGGCGGACAAGAAACAATTTTCGAATACGAAATAGATTGTGAAGGTAGAAACAGGTATCGTAACACTTATTTCGCATCACCATTACTTAAAAATTGTAGGGAATAATAAGTTATGACCAGATATGCAAAATGAAAGTTGAAATATTCACGGAATGAAAATTTTAATTTGCTCCCAAACGTTGAATGGGACCGATTCGTAACCCTAAATAAAGGACAAGTGGAATGAGGGTTACGTTATCGTATCTAGGAGAAGTAGTTCCCTTGGTATACTCAAAAATTAAATTTGGACAGTTGATAGTAGCTATTTGCTGGATTTATCTCCTGATTACTTAATTATCCTATCAAATTAAAGAAAAATTGTTACTAACTTGATGTGACTGTAATACCAGTAAATGGAGGTAAAACAAATTCTAATAAAATGAATAGGAAATTTTGTAAAATGGATCTCATAAAACAGGGGAATTATTAAAGAAGGTGAAGGAAACAAGCATTATAAAGAGGATGTGCTATGCTATAACTTCTACAGTAAAACCTGTCTAAACTAAATTTGTACAGTTTAGACAGGTGTTTGGTTTACACAGGTTCAAATTACATAGACATTTAGTAGATGGTACTGTAAAGTCTGCCTGGTTTAGGCAGGTTTTTGGTTTACTCAGGGTTTGGGTTAGACAGGTTTCACTGTATATAATGACTACCAACCTCTAATGATTTCTGGTACTACTCCTGTTTGTGAGCAATGTATTTTCATTTCTTCAGAAACGGCAGCACCTATTTTAGGATCTCCAACACCCAACAATACCTTTTGTTTCTTTGAGGACTTTGGAACATTGTTCTCTAAAAATGTCTGTAAATCTTCATGAAGTAAACCTGTAACAAGATCAGTAGTCCATTAAAGGACATGTACACCTAGTTTATGCAGTATCTTGTTTTTCTTAATTTGTAACTGTTATCTTAGAATTGTTAATCATGCCCCGATACCCTTCTCTTATGTTATGGTTTATAAACACTTAACCATAGCCATAGATTTCACTGATAAAATTATAACTATCGGTGTTTTCCTCCCCTATTAACTTTGGTAGTCCATGTTTTAGCAGAAAAATTACTGATAACAATGTAGATATCTTAAATTTAATGTGTATGACATGTTTCTGGAATAACTTCCATCAGATACACTTAAAGCAGTCAAAAGGATGGAAAACCCTAAATACAGTCAAACTGCCCATGAGGTTACCTATATTAAGCAGTCACCTGACTGTATTTAAAGGTCACCCTTTCTTGTCCTGTCATAGAAAATTTCATATGAATTGAACCTCTTTTAAGAGGTCACCTGTCTTATGATGCCACTTTTTCTTTGTCCCAAAGGTGACCTCTTAATACAGGTTTGACTATTTTTATTAAAGAAATTGTTGGATAAAACAATACAATACTTTGCTTTTATATTTCTTTTTAATACTTGATTTAAATTGGGCAAGAAACAAACTCAGTTTTTTTTTAAAGAAAATTTGTTTTTATGTGAGTATCTGGAGTAATTTTGAAAACTCCCTATTGACACAATACATAATTAATACATTATCTTTTAAATATTAAAAATTCATTAACTTTGGGTAATTTATGTAATGATTGCACTAAATTATTGCAATGTTGTATTTATGTTAAATCGTGAAAAGAAAAGAAAACTATGATTAACAGATTGATTCTTTATGATACGTTTAAGGTAGGCGTTGGTATCCATGTTAACTTAGCCTTTTATACTATACCTTCTGATACACTGTTAATGTTGTCCAGTGCATTAGTACCACTTTTAAATGGAGAAAATGCAGTCAATTTTACGATGGATTGGAACTTGCTAAGATCTGTAACACACTGTTCTACTTGACTCTGTAACATAGACACCTCTTCAAATTCCTTAACCCTAAACAGGGCATACCCTGAGGCATGCTCGTACAGAATTAAAAGTATCTGCGCCTGGAAAAGAAAACATGGAAGGGTTTGTAAACAATTGATCATTAATACACAGTATAAGCATTCTTCCAATAGGAACAACAACATTTAGATCAAAGCTTTCTAAATTAAGTCTACATATTACAGTTCATACTTTTTTACATGCTTGATTGGTTTATTTTTTCTTGTTTGTCTCAAAATACAATTGTTAGATTTAATGAATGAAATTTACACTTTCAATATTTAATATTACCAAGAAACACTAAAATTATTAATTTTTGGATCTGGTTGTAAATTTTCATTTTTCCTTTATCATGGGTGATGCTGCTTCTTTCACTTTCTGATTAAGGGAGAGGCAATATTGGTTTGTTTGATGGTGTTTAACGCTACTTTCAACAATATTTCAGATATATCGTGGCGGTCAGTTTTTTTCATGAAGGAAACTGGAGCATAGACCCAGAGCAAACCACCGACCTGTCACAAGTCACTGACAAACTTTATTACATAATGTTGTACACTTCACCCTGATCGAGATTCGAACTCACAACATCAGTGGTAATAGGCACTGATTGCATCACTGCCACGTTAAAAAAATGACTGCTACGATAAGAAAAACTAACATTGGAAGGTAACCATGATATTTTTTTGAAAATATCAACATATTGGAAGTTGAGCCATATAAGTTATTTGACATATCATGGATTTAACAACATAAGACTTCTAGGTTTATGGTGCTTAACGTCACTTTCAACAATATTCAGTTATATTGTGGTGGTAATAGGACTTATAAATTAGAGTATACCATTAAAGTACACACATGACTTTACTGTTCTTTATTCAGACTAAACAATGGTATAGCTATGCTTGTCTGAATAATAAATATTTAATATCTGTACGTGCAATCAAGCGTTAGCTGCGGAACCATAACCCTTATGGTCCTTGGCCAGTTTTCTGATATTTGCGGACCATAGGGCTACGGATTTCACCCTATCAAAAACTTTCGAAACTGCACAGTGAAAAAGTTGCGCCGCATTTTTTTTGCAAATTTTTGTTATGAAATCGTGTGCGAGAACGATCAAATATATATTACGCTTCGTTAGATATTTATCTACATTCTTCTATACTTACTTACCTATTAATATTCATTTCCAGCTCGTTATCATGACAAATGTCTCTATATTACCACAATGACAAGATGGCAGAACAAAGTAGGCGGGATCAGTTAATATCGAGACATTTGTTATGATAATGAGCTGGAAATGATATTAATAGGTAAGTAAGTACAGAAGAATGTAGATAAATATCTAACAAAGAGAAATATATATGTTTGATCGTTCTCGCACACGATTTCATGACAAAAAAATCGAGAAAGCATCAGAGATGCAACAGCCGAGTTGCAAGTCAAAATCTTGGGCCATTTAATTTGCCTATTCACCCTGATCATAAATATATATGGTTTAGGGGTGGGGATCTCAACCATTAAAAAGTTCACTTCGGGTAGGGGGTGGGGTATGACCCCGGGGCCTGAGCTATAATGCATTTAATTTGCCTAGTCACCCTGATCATAAATATATATAGTTTAGGGTGGTGATCTCTGTCACATTTTTTTAAAGATTCCCCAGCGAGGTGGGGCTGAGCCCCGGGAATAAAAAATGTTGAATGCACAACTTCACATTGACATCTCCACCCATACCAAATATTAAGTTTCTATCTTTTGTAGTTTCAGAAAAATGTGTAATTCTCAAAATATGTACTTCTTCTATAAAAAAAAACCATGATTTTACAAGAAAAAAATAATAGATTAATCTGAATTTCGAACTCACTCTAAATAATAGTGTAATAATGCTTCCTACCAAAAATTACATTGATCGGCCAAAAACCAAGAGCGCTATCGCGTTAACAAAGATAATTATCAAAATATGTGCTTTTTCTATAAAAAAAAACCATGATTTTACAAGAAAAAAACAATAAATTAATCTGAATTTCGAACTCGCTCTAAATAATAGTGTAATAATGCTTCCTACCAAAAATTATGTTGATCGGCCAAAAACTAAGAGCGCTATCGCGTTAACGAAGATCCATACGCCCGCCCGCCTTTCGCCAAAACATAAGCCGACTG
The DNA here is from genome assembly GCA_002080005.1 of Gigantidas platifrons. Lineage (NCBI taxonomy): Eukaryota > Metazoa > Mollusca > Bivalvia > Mytilida > Modiolidae > Gigantidas > Gigantidas platifrons. Next base: position 104,732 of record MJUT01030364.1, read on the forward strand.
CAACTTCGTTGCAACTCAGCTAAATATGCAAACTAGAGGCTCACATGAGCCTGTATCGCTCACCTGACATAACTAAGTTCTCTTAAGAATGTCTGCATGCCTAATACATCTAAGTTACTATTCAAATCCCATAGGGTTCTATGTTCTATGTTAAAACTATGTCTGCTCATGGCAGCCATCTTGGATGGAGGTAGTAGTCACCGGACACAATTTTAAAAGTACATTTTTGTATACTACCCAAGGACCATCCATGCCATATTTGCTTTAAATTGGCTGACTGGTTTCAGAGGGAAGACTTTTAAACAATTTTCCCATAGGGTCCTATGTTAAAACTATGTCTGCTGACTGCGGCAATCTTGGATGGAGGTCGGGCTCACAGGACATAATTTTGAAAGGTGACCACCTAAGGACCATTCATGCCATGTTTGCTTTAAATTGACTTGCTGGTTTCAGAGGAGAAGACTTTTAAACATTTTTCCATAGGTCCTATGTTAAAACTAAGTCGAGTCATGGTGGCCATCTTGAATTTCCGATCAGCAAACGATTCACAAGTTTAGTACAGGATCACACAATGATCATTCCTGTAAAGTCACAATTCAATTGGCTTAGTGGTTTCTAACAAGAAGATTTTAAAAATTTCGACCAATCAGAACAAATTATGGGCCCTGGCAGCCAGGTTGGATTTCCGATCAGTGCCAAAAACAAAAATCTTGTATATGACCATTTAATGAACATTTCTGCCAAGTTTGGTTCAAATCTGTATCGTGGTTGCAGAAAAAAAAGATGAAAATGTAAAATTCCCATAGGGTCCAATGTTAAACTAAGTCTAGTCATGGTGGCCATCTTGGATATGCGATCGGCACAAAAATAACAAATTTAGTATAGAACCATCCAGTCATCATTTCTATAATGTTACAATTCCATCGGCTGAGTAGTTTCTGACAAGAAGATTTTCAAAGTTTCAACCAATCAGAACACATTATTGGCCCTGGCGGCCATGTTGGATTTCCGATCTGCACCAAAATAACAAATTTAGTAGAGGACCTCCCAATGAACATTTCTGCCAAATTTGGTCCAAATCAGTTCAGTGGTTTCAAAGAAGAAGAAGAAAGTATGAAAAGTTTACAGACGCGGACGACGACGGACGCAAAGTGATGACAAAAGCTCACATGACCCTTTGGGTCAGGTGAGCTAAAAACAGTGCACCTTTTTACTGCGCAGTTTAGAAAATTTTTGATAGGGTGAAATCCGTAGCCCTATGGTCCGCAAATATCAGAAAACTGGCCATGGACCATAAGGGCTACGGTTCAGCAGCTAAATCAAGTGTGTGTGTATGGGGGTATATCATTTCTGCATATCCGACTCTCGGACATAATCAGGACGAATTAGAAGGAAATGACACCAGGGTTCGAAATTACTGTAGGTCCGATATCGTGAGGCTAGAAGAATTGCGCTCGGTCTAAGCCAAGTTGTATTATCGTAGACTGTGTGTCTAGGTGATTTACGACTATCAATTTCCGGAAATTGTATTCCGCACGGACATGATGTTCTATCTTATGTAAAATCCTTGGTCATATCGGCACTTGAAATAAACTACTTTTTACTCCGCTATATGTATGAACTTATATGACTATGATCACGAGTTCAAGATTACTTTTTCAATAAAAACATAATTATGTGAAAATTCTTAGCGGGAGTTTCAAAACCGGAGTCTAAACGGAAAGTTGACACCCGTGAAAGTAACAAGGCATACGATGCCACAAAAAGGAAGAGAACATTTCAACCTCACTGGCTTCAAATGTACAATTGGCTACATTTTGATGGAGAAAGTCAGCTGATGTCCTGTGACTGGTGTAAAAAAATTGGGAAGGACGACCCAGACGGTAAATGTGTTGTTAAAGGCACTGATAATTTTAAAAAAGACACCTTAGATTACCACAATGGAAATAAAGATTATGAACTGGAACCTGAGGACAAATAAAAATTCAGAATAAAACGAAATTATTTAAATATTTGCCTTTTACAATGTATCAGAGATCACTTTGGGCCACGCCATCGCGCCAAAATTTGATATGGCCCATTAAAAAATGATTTAAGCGCCAGTAGGGCGCATTACCGTCACGTATGGCCCATACAATTGTACGTCGTGTGCCGGTAACCGGGATCTGCATACTTATTTTGTTTCATCCCGCGAACGTAATCAGGTGAAAAAGAAAACCAGTCGTATCATCATCCGATACTCTTGGTGTTTTTCATACTCGAGTCTCGATTATAACGAAAACTGTCGAATGACAACAAAATGCCTCACAAAAAGGCAAGATTTGAAAAAAAAAAATCAAACGAAAATATCATTTTTCACGACGTCAGAGAAGGAAAATCCTTGGTCAGAAGATGAAACGGACACAGGTACAACTACAGAGGGGAATGAGCCTATTGAGGTCGATGATGACATATCACACGAAGCAGGGAAAACAAGGAACAAGGAAAGTTTCAGTCCCATTGGGCCAGTTTATACACATGGTTAACATACGACAAAGATAAAAACAAAATGTACTGCAGTAAATGCATTAGCGCAAACAATACTATGATAGCTGGTTGTGATAATTTTAAAACATCAACACTTACTAGGCATGCAGCTAGTGCTGACCACCAAAAAGCCATCATAGCACCAAAACAGCAAAAGAAAGATCCAATCTCTCAACTTCTGTCAATAGGGTTTGTAACAAGGAAGAAAGTGCTATAAAAGTTGCTGTATATTTCCTTGCACAAGAAGGTATTGCTTTGTCAAAATACACTAATATGATGAAATTTTTGACGGAGATGGGAACACCAAATTTGGATTATTTAAATGTATACAAAAGAGCAGACTACAGTTCATACAATACTGCAGTTGATTTATTGACTGCACTTTCAGATGTAATTGATGAAAATATTATAAAAAAAAAGAAAAGAAAAACTCCATGAATCTCCAGTTCTCACAATTTCAACAGATGAGAGTACCACAAACTGTGTATACACAAGTGTCCGTGTTTTAAATATGACATGTTGAGATGAGAATGTTATGACTCTTTCATTCTGATTTTGGAAATAAGGTTCTAAATTACAAGGTGTATTGCCTCTAGAATTGCTCAGAATTGCTTAAATTGCTGAAAATTGTTTTCGAACCAGGGGGCCCCCATACCCCGGCCTAATGGCCCATTACTTTTGATGATGAAGGCCCATCATCTTCAAAAGCCAGGGTGATCTCTGATGTATTAAAGTACCGTAAAATTCGGAAAATAAGCCGCGACTTTTATTTTGTGAAAATCAGCCTGCGGCTTATACTGTGGTGCGGCTAATATATGTATTTTTTTCAAAATTTCAGGTGTCAACAGAAAACAAAATTGGACATGAAACACCCAGCGTGATAGATTGGACCGACCTGTTTTCATTCTTGTACTTGTTTTTGTCTATTTTATGATCATAATAAAGATTGTTAAATAAAGTATATGTATTGTTGTGTTTGATTCCTTTTTCATGTTTATTTAGATGCATTTCGATGTTATCCAAGCGTTTTCTTCATCAATCGATCGGCACAATTTCTAAGTCAAACAAGTGGAGATAATTATCGTATTGACTGGGGCTCCATGAAGGGAAATTATTGTAGCATTGCAAAAATAATGAAGCCATTATGAGCTGATTATTAAATATTTGCATTTATTTTTTGATCAGTTAAGATAATCTAAATTATATATTATTTAAAATAATAAGCTCATAAAGTCTTAATTATTTGAAATGCAGTACCATACCACTTGAAATAAAACGAAAGTAGAATTCATCTTTAATAAGCCATACATCTTTTCAACATAATTATAACAACAGCAATAACAAATAGCCACTATTACAATGTCAATGTTAAAAAGCACTGGTGCTATCATGTTTCATTGACAACCTCTAAAACAACTCTTTAATAATTCAATTTTACAATTCTAACTTTTATTTCCTGTAAGTGCCCCATAAGAAAATCTATTTGGACACTAATTTGAATATTCATGAATGACCTACATTTGTAGTTTCAGAACAAAACGTGTTACACANTTTATGGTGATCAAAGGGTCAATCAGTGTCTTGAGTACATTTTAATTACTTTATGGCCTCACAAATAAACAATCAGTGTAGGCCTACATCCTGTTATAAATGACAACAAAGATACCTACCCAAGCTGAGCAGACGCCGATGTCCCAACTGCAAAGGAAGTTAAATTTGGCAGACAAAACACTAAATAGATCCAATTATTTCTTTAATTAAAAAAATAACACTAACAGATAACAAATAATATATTCTTTATTAAATTTCATCACAAATACACCCATTAATGACATTATAAACACGTGTACTGATGGTACACAACCCACAGGTATTTGTTTGTAAACAACCCCCATGTGACATACACAATCAAAATGGCGGGCGGGTTATAATCCGGTGCGGACTATATGTGGACAAAATCATTTTTCTCTCCCAAAAAGGGCCATGCGGCCTAAACTCAAGTGCGGCTTAATGTCCAGCAAATACGGTAATATGAAATGCCAAAATCATTATTTTCAGTTTTCTAAAAATTTCTGATACATTGTATATGTAAAGATTAAATATATAAAAAATGTAAACCATTCACTTTTTGAGAGCTACGATGTATAATTCAGGAGAAAACGTCATTTTATTCTGTCTTCGATAATTCTTGCTGCCTGACAATGATGCAAATCATATGCTATTGACCTCAGATTTGAACTCATTCGTTAGAGATTGTGTGCATGCTCCGTCATAGTGTTGATGAAGAAAATGTCAGAAGCAAAGAAATTGAAGCCAGGTCCGAAGCGTAAATTGAGCGATTCTGCCAGAAAAGAAAAGAAAAAAGCAGCGAATGCTAAGTTAAGCAAAAACGGAATATATATTGGAGATGAATATGATCGTTGGATTGAAATAAAGACCGCTCTTCGTCTGGAAACGAACTATGAAGTGGCCTAGATTCTTCTTGACAGGTAACATTTTCTGCTTTATTATGTCATGCTGCATGTAGATGCCGGTGGCGACCCAGCGAGGCATTGCCACCTGGGCCCCAGCCGGCATCTACATTGTATATACAGTATTTGATTTGATTCGCATGTTTTATCATTGATGTGTATATTTTTATGCTGTATGCTGTTTTCTTGTTTTAATATTGATGTATTCTGTTTTTATATTCGGTAAAAAGCTCTGTAGAGCTTATGTTATTATGTTATATACATGCTGAATCAAAATAAAGTTTTCTTATCTTATCTTATAACATCATTTTCGTTTCGATTTACATTCCATTATTTTCCATTCAGTTCACGATTAAAAATAATTTTCCCTTAAGCAAGAAATTTAACTTCTTTCAAAACCAGAATGAGACATGTGCTCATCTCGGCATCCATCGTTGTTTACGTTGGTGATGAAATTTCATGATCGGCAATCATCGGAACGCCCCCCACGATGCATCCGAATGTTAATTAGCCGCCATTGTCTTGAAAAAACATGTACGAGATGGAATGATTTTCTGTTCTTAATCACAGATGATCGCGATTTTCGTCCTCAAACATGCACGAATGGTTTAATTTTAGTGAATGTAAACATATCAAGAATATTTTTGAAGATGTTTATTTCACCAAAAACTTGTTTCATATTATAGCGACGATACATCAATGGGAGATAACTCCAGAATTTAACATTTTTTGGTTTCCATTTTAGTGCAAATTCGGATGGCATCGTTTTACGGGGTTTTATATGAAAATGGTAAAAGATACTTTTCCGAATGTTCGATATGAATATTCATTAGACATTTCTACGACTGTATATTTGCATTTCCAGAAAATCATCGAAGTTTTGGGGTTCTGAAAAGGGATTTGAAAATTAAAATTAGACATTAACATATGAAATTGGTCATATACACGATTCTTATAGTGTATTTAATGTAGATTTATGTATTTACTAGAAACCAAAACCATAAAATTGAGGGAAAATAATTGTATTCATAGTGATATTATTTTTTTTGTAAACCGATGCACCCTTTTTTCATATAAGAGTTGTTTCCCTTTGTAGAACTCTTCAATCCTTTGAAAAGTTGTCAACATCAGAATTTTCAATTTATCCAGTTTATTGAGTTACTGTTTGAAGTGTTTCATTGATTAGGTGAATACCCATTTATAATTGAAGGGAAATAAAAATATAGTAGTAATTTAAATGCTGTAGTCGGTAAAAGATAGGGAAAAAAAGAGGGAGGGGGGCAACATCACATGAAACTCCCATGCACCATGACGTCCATGTCACTACGGACTCTATTTTTTCTCAAGAGTCAAGTTTAAGGATTAATTTACTTTCAAATATATAATTGTTTTCACAATCAAATGTGCTTATTGAGTCCTGTTTAGAGGGACCCGATATCGGCCATTCTGCAATGCCAATGGCATACATTTTTGTATTCACATCAAATATCCATAAAAATTATATTGAAGGTATCTGGTATCCCAAACTGCTAAAGATTAAAATTTCCCATACAACAATAGAGTTCAAATATTCCATATCCCAATAATACTTTTAGTCATAGTATCCTCTGACCCTACAACCCCCCCCCCCTTTTTTTCTAAATGGAAAAAAAGGGAGATGTAGGATACTCAGATTAAATAATACTCGAATACTCCCATATGCATCCATAAAACTCCTAAACAAGACTCATTGAATTGATATATTAATATGCATGTTACCTGCCCAATACACAATTGTATTTTGCACGATGGNGAGGACGTTACACAGTTTAACTATCTGAGAGTGGAGACTCTCACTCTCACTCCGACCTGCGAGGATTTTGTCGGACGATTTTAAGAGTGACACCCTCTCAAAGTCCGACGAAACTCTCTGTCCGACCTGAGAGTATGAGCGTCGTAACACTTGGAGTGTACTGTAGATAATATTGTATTTTATTTCTGCTTGGACAAAGTTGGATCAAAATTTTATTGAAATCCGAAAATGTCCAAAACTTAAAATTTAGATTTCTCTGTCAATAATCAAGATATAGGACGTTTTATTGCAGATTTGAAAATGTCTTGATAAAGGCTTTCAAATGCATATAATTTTTTTAGGTTTTACTTATTTTGAAAAAATCATGTATTCAATCTTTGAAACCAAAAATATACTTTTTTGACACAATATTTGCACATCTCACACATTCAAAACAGACTTAGAATGCAGGATTTTGCTTGTAATTATTAAAAAAAAATCTTTGGGGGGGGGGGAGGGGGCTGCAGTCTAAGACATCAATTCCCCATTAAATTCTATCCCTGTGACACTCATATTAAATTGCTCATTGTTTACTTGTTAATAGTGCTGACACAGAGGAGATTGTGCAAATAAACAAGATTCCTTGAGCATCATCATGTCATGCCGCAAAGAATGGTGTTGCCTGCAGTGTTGGAATGTCCCCGATTTATCTGTCAGATCAATTTACAGAATGCTATGAAATAAATCATTATATAAAATTGACAGCAGGTAAATGGAAATAAGATGCTACATAATTAAATACACAACAACTTGAGTAACAAGTATATTAGAGCTCTTCAATATAGAGCCACGTGCTTACCATTTACAAAACATTCGCCATGAAAAATAAAGAAAATGATTTGTTAAACGTTTGACCATTGGACAATATGTTGAAAGTGCAAACTACTGACCAATGAAATGATGTTTAACAAACAGTCTGAAAGGCGGAAGTTTACAATGGCGTCTGCATTTGAATGCTTTTCAGTTAATGCAATCAATCACCTCAATGCATGGTTTCACTAACATTTAGTAAGAATCATTCTCCTAAATACAAGCAAGTAACGAAATTGAAGCCATGACATTAACTTACGCCAATGCACAGAACACGTGACCTTGAACTAAAGCTGAATTCACTGTTAAAAATAAATACGGTATTCGTCGGTAATAGGCGGTATTTACTATTGACATAATATTGTAACTACATCATACATGTACAACGTAACAACCACAGATACTATAGGTAGACTACACCAGTAATCATTCCACATAGTAAACAAAATTGTCAAAGTGTTATATAAAAAGAGAAGGCTCCCAATGCCAGTAACAAGACAGTTCGGCACCAGGACAAACCGATTTGTCTTTTTTGAGGTTCCGATTTGTCTAATTGAGGTGCCGATTTGTCTTGGTACCGAAATGTCTCGCACAGGTGCCGAAGTGTCTAGAATTCCCCAATGCCATGGCATTGTAAACCATGTATAAGGGTAACGAGACAGTTCGGCACCCATTGAAAAAGACAGTTCGGTACCAGGACAAATCGGCACCGCATTTTCTTTCAAACAAACGTGATTAGCTTTTTTAAAATAAAATCAAAGAAAGTTAAAAAAAAACATCAATGATCGTTTAAATTCAATCAAAACATAATTGATTTAAATATTCTTTTAAAAGAAGCCATATACGATACGATTTAAATCTCACCCTCGGGTGTCACAGATTTCACTATCTTGCACCTCTCCCGATGTTAGACCCCATATATCTTAATTAAGATCAAAAGCATTTAGAAAATTCAGGACAAGAAATATGAAGTGTTTATGCATGCACTCCTATGACTTACTTTTTATATAAATGTCATACCTGACGTAAATTCCATAAACAACAGACTCGGTGCAGTAATTTAAACGGGGGATTTTCCACAAGTTTTCCGTAGGGTTAACATTGGAGTGAAAAAGGGGTATAATCCTTAAACACAATTATTAAATGATAAAATACAGAAAAAAGGATTACAAAACATCAAAATCACAATTCTTACCATAATATTATACAAGGCAAACATTAACATTACCAAGAAGACAAAGATATGAGCCGTTTCTTTTCATCAATAACTAAACTTGGATCAGGATTAGAATTGGCATGATCGGGATCTTTTCCGAAAATTTGGAATTGGTTCAAGGCTATTGGAAGTTTTGTACTTAAAGAAAAAAAACCCACAAATGCCGATTTTTCTTTTTGAGGTGCCGATTTGTCTTGGTGCTGAAATGTCTCACATAGGTGCCGAAGTGTCCTGGTGCCGATTTGTCCCGGTGCCGAAGTGTCTAGAATTCGAAGTTCCTGCTTATGAAAATAATTCGAGACATGGATATTTCATAGCGGTCAACCAGATTGTGATGTCGACCATAGAATTTTTGTAGTGATGAAAACACGGGACTCCATATTTTACAAAAAATAACAAGGAATGCACTACTGGGACTCGTGACCTTTTGTTGGGACTCATTAAACTTAAAGGCATATTGTCAACCAAAATCATATTTTTTTCATTCCCAAAATTATTGTCGTTTTCCGTACTGACCTTCATAAAATGAAGATTAAAAAGCTGACCATCGTTACTGGAAGCTAATTAATTATGCACTGACCTGAGCGAGGCCAAATCTATTTTTATGCCTGGAGCCCGGATGCTGCAGCATGGAGATTTTTGTTTACCTCGCAAATACGGCCGTTTTATGCTACTCATTGACAATAATTTGCTGTTGCCTGGTGCAAAATTACATATTACCATATATTGAATAATATCTACCGAAAATGATCATAGGCATCATCATATATTTTTTGTGTGTAAATTCATAAAATATGAAAAACGATTGAGAAATTGAAGGCAACATGCTCGGCTTGCCTATCAAGCAAAATCTTTGCCACTTCAGCGTGAGTTTGGACGTGTAGCACTTCCTTCAGTTCGGTCCAACTGATCTCCTACATATACATTTGTATCCTGCATTTGTTCCATTTCGAAGATACTGCAGGGTTTGAAGCTAAGGAAATATTTTAGGGGCCAAGTGGGCCCCTACCAAATTAATTTTGGTAGCCCACACAATTTGTTAGGGTGTAGCGTGCCTGCCATCTCGCTTGCGAGGTGCCTTACTGCAGGGGATCCGGGAGCGGCTCAAGGCCCCCGGAAGCCCTGGGATAACAGGACTTTCAACACTTTCAAAAGTAGGAGGCTATTTTGAAAAAGTAGGTCGAGAATGGCGAAGCAAGGCTGAAAAATTTAGGCCGGGGTTTGTGGGCCATCAAGGCCCCCAGAAGCTGTAGGGTAAATTGTGCAAAATCCTGCATTCTGGGGGTTTCCTGACATATTTTAACTTCCTAAAATTCTTATTTTTCATATATTTATTTTTTGTTTTACTTTAGCCTCCTTCCTTTCAAAATGTAAAGTTGTTTGGAATTTTGCATCAATTTCAAATTGCTCTGAGCTTATATTATTGTCAGATTTTTAATTATAATCATATCAAATTTTATTGCTGTTTCATTTTACACAAACAAAAGCTTCATGCCAAATACCTAAAGCTAAATCATTGCATCATTCCAAATGCCTGTTGATAAAGTGACTTTTCTGCTTTACAGATTAATAATCTGTGACTTTAACTTTATATCATCCAATAATGGAACAGATAATGTTTCAAAAATATCTTTCTTTTCTTTATTAGCCATTTGAAGATGGAACTCTGATCGGGGAAATTCAATTTTCGTTTTTGTTTCAACATTTTGTGGTGCTTGGTTTAATAAAGTCAAGGTCGACTGGTTTTTGATTGGTCTATAAAATTTGTTCATGCCATACACAGGTACCAGACTTACGCTGGCAAATGATAAATGGCGACTCTTCTGCCTGTTTGGCTTGCGTGACGATAATAAGCGATTGGTAATGGGGGAAAAAAACGCTGTCGTCGCCAGTCTTCATGAAAAACTTTTTGACCCACAAGCCATTCGGACTTCTTGAGTTGTAGAATTCAGGAGTCTGAATGCAAATTTACTAGCCCAAATAAAAACAAAAATAATTTCACATGTTTATTATATAAATTTGCAGCTGTAATTGTCTATTATCTCACAAAAATATCAAGCTTTTCCTGCAGTGATTGCTTTCAACCAAGGACTACCAATTTTCCATTTCTTGTTTTAGTAATGCAAGTTAACTGTTTTACTGAACATTGTTTGTTAAAACAAGTCTGCTTTGAAGTAAACATTTTGTAGAATTTATTTTTTTATATAAATAAAGCAAAGTATTTTATTTAAATTCACATAGAAATAAAAATTTCAGTGGATCTTTTCAACCATTTGTCAGGAAAAAGCTTGTAATATTTGTCCATTTCAAAGGTTTCAATATTTCCCAAAAGCCTAAATCAAGTCCTCTATCGTATTTTGCACAAAACGCAAGTTTAAATTTGGCGCCAAATTGATATCCGATAATTGTTACGTGTCTGGTCCGGAGTGATTCTTGTTCTTATATTTCAAATATTGATATTTTCGTTCATTAAAGCATTTCTGAGATTGCGACTTTAATTTTGTCAAAGTCCTTGAACTTCATCATATCATGGAAGAATGATAAATGATACAATAAAAGAGTTTTGATCTGGCATTTCACTTTAGTTTTAATCAAAATAAATTATGGACAAATTGGAGATCAAAAGGGTTCTTTTATACAACAAACCCAGATTATTATGGGACTATGCATTTTTTATCCTTGATACATAAAAAGTAGCCGGCGGCAGAGTAAAGTGTAGACGTCGAATTTCTGCGGCAACCGGCTTCAAATGAAAGCCCTGGGATAAATGGTGTAAAATCCTGTATTCTGGCCATTTCCTGGCAGCAAAATTGACCATTCAGAAACTATAATTTAATACAGAAGAT
>MJUT01030364.1:123961-138820 GCA_002080005.1 Gigantidas platifrons
GGACCCTATGGGAAAATGTTCAAATGCCTTCTTCTCAGAAACTACAAATCAGACTGAATCCAAACTAGACAGTAATGTTCATTGGATGGTCCTCTACAAAGTTTAGGTATTTTGTTCCAATATAAAATGGAAGATGGCAGCTACAGCAGGACTTAGTTTAACATTGGACTCTATGGGAAAACTGTCTCAAAACGCTTCCTCTCTGAAACCACTTGGACAATTTAAACCAAGCTGTCCAGGAATGATCATTGGAAGGTCCTCTACAAAATTTAGGTTTTTTATGCCGATCGAAAATCCAAGATGGCCTCCACTGCAGGAAATAAATTAACATTGGACCCTATGGGAAAATGTTCAAATGGCTTCTTCTCAGAAACTACAAATATGATTAAAGCCAAACTGTACATGAATGTTCATTGGATGGTCCGCTACATGCTTTAGGTTTTTTGTTCCGATATAAAATTCAAAATGGCGGCTACGGCAGGACTTAGTTTAACATTGGACCCTATGGGAAAAATGTTTCAAAACACTTCTTCTCTTAAACCACTTGGACAATTGAAACCAAACTGTCCAGGAATAATCATTTGAAGGTCCTCTAAAAAGTTTGGGTTTTTTATGCCAATCTGAAATCCAAGATGGCCACCACCGCAGGACATAGTTTTTACATAGGACCAATCGGTTCTTTTTATAACCAGGTGAACGATACAGGCTCTTGAGAGCCTCTGGTTAATTTGTACATTAGTTTATTAAATGTGTTGACATGACAAACTTAATTAGAATTAAAATTTTTGCCCATTTATTACTATGGATGTGTTCAACAATAGCAAAATGGTTACTATGTATACAAATGGTGATATTATAAGAAATGAAATAAGTTTTCATCCTGCTTTCACACTTTTATAATTGTAAGTCTGTAAACAGCAGACTAACAGTTATTTAATTAAGTCAGTATACCTCACACTGTTATTTCTGAGAATAATTTATTTTACTGCTTTTACTATAAGTTTATGCCACTACATTTGTACAAGCTTTAAAACAGCAGCAGTGGTGTGATGCCATGGTTAGCTTGCTCGCCTCAAATGTAGTAGATTGTGGGTTCAAGCCCCGTTCAGTCAAACCAAAGACTATTAAAATGGAATTTACTGCTTCTCTGCTAAGCACGCAGCACTATTAGTAAGAACAAAGACTGGTTTTGTTTGTTTGTTTGATGGTGTTTAACGCCACTTTCAACAATATTTCAGTTATGTTGTGACAGTCAGTTTTATTGATGGAGAAATCCACCGACCTGTCGCAAGTCACTGACACACTTTATCACATAATGTTGTACACCAAACCCTGATCGAGATTCAAACTCACAACGTTAGTGGTGATAGGCATTGATTGCATAGGTAGTAAATCCAACTACCATATGATCACGGCCATGATGGCTCCTACAAAGACTGGTTGACTCAGAATCAGAATAATGTGTCAGAGTGGAGCGACAACTCTGTGTGTTTTTCTAGTACAAAAGCAGACATCATCATCATTTCATTTTAATGGAACATGTTCTCACCATAATGTAGATAAAAAACTGCTCATTTGTTGTTTAGCAATAATCACCCTCTCACTCACTGTACAAGAAGCTTTCAACCAATTTGACCCACAATGTCATTAAGTTCGTATTTGTTCATTACAGGAGAATAGTTTTAATAATGACAATACAGAACAACCATCATGTAGTACGATAGCCAACAACAGTCAGATAGAGGAAAAACCAGATACAAAATTATCATTGAAAGAACAGGTGCATGTCAAATTTATTATATATTATTATTACTTATAGTTTAGAATAAGTAAGAAGAGAAATGATGATGGTACGTAATTGATTTCATCACAGCAAAACTTTAAAAACACAACATAAATGATTAAAGATCACTCACTTTCTAGTATTGTTAATTGACTGGTAACAGTCATAAAAAATGTAGGTGGCCATATACACTGTCGTCAAAGAGCTCCGGTCGAAAATGTTTCGTCAACATCTGGGATGTTATAAAGCGGTATTTTGAAAGAAGACACAGACGATTATCGTAAGTTTTTATGAATATACTGTATATACAGTAAAACCTGTCTAAACCGAACTGACTCTGAGTAAACCGAAAACCTGATTAAACCAGACAGACTTTACAGTCCCATCTACTACAAGTCTAATGTAATTTGAACCTGTGTAAACCAAACACCTATCTAAACTGAACAAACTCTTCAGTAACCAAAGGCGTTCGGTTTAGACAGGTTTTACTGTATAATGTTTTGAATAATGATGCTTTATGATTTGTATTGTATTATTGTCATTTTTCGTCCAAATATCATTGCTTCTTGCTGTGTAAAATTATGTAATTTCTAAAAGTTATGCAGAATCCGGCATCAAAATCATTACAATCAATTGAAAAATCGCTATATATTGTATTTACGAATGAATGAAATGTTGCCAAAAAAGAAAAATTGATTTATTTATTTAATAGAGATATTATTTTGTTAAGGAAAAGTCAATTAGTAACTAGTTATAGCCTAAAATTTGATGTCAACAGATGTTTTTGAATTCTGGCTTTGTCAAATTGTAAACATGTATAGAAACCAGATGTAAATACTACTGATCTATTATTATTGATCATTATATTGTAATTTAACAATTGTTGTGGTTAGGAAATAAAAGCGATAAATCCTGATCCATAGTATGAATATTCTCCTTGGCTCCTAATTTCAGCTACTTTGTACAATAAAAAAAATAGTTATTTCTATGTTGAATTGCCACTGTCATGAATACTTTATTTTTTATGATTTTTGTGGCACTGGCATCACGTTTGCCGCTCACTACGCCACATTCACTTTCAGTCACTGTCCAGGCACATCAATTGGCTAGTGGGAAATACTTTTTAGTAATACCCTATTTGAATTTTATACTCGTTAGACGTTAAAAACGAAGCAAGTCACTGTGGAAATAGGAGTGAGTGATTGTTGTTTAACAGCAATTCAGCAATTTGTCAGGTATATCATGGCGAGAACAAGTTACTTTTCAATGAGATGATGATGAGGTCCTCTTTGTTCTAGACCAACACGCTGAGTTGGATTTTTATAGTACTAGCTCACTGAAACAACAGTCAGCGGGTAGACATATCGCTCCACTCAGACACATTATTCTGATTCCGAGCCGACGATTCTTTGCTCTTTCTCCTTAATGCTGCATGCTTAGCAGAGAAGCATTAAATGCCAAATTTATAGTCTTTGGTTTGACCTGACCGGGGTCTCGAACCTCCGATCTATCGCACTCGAGGCTAGCACGCTAACCATTATGCCACCAATGTGGAAATAACTTCGTGGATACGATATATAAACAATATACATGCATTGTCGGATAATATAAAATTTATTTATGCGAGCTTTAGAAACGGGAAGGGACGTGAGCATTTGATGAGTTTTTCTTACCGGTTTCGCAGCGAGCGGAAATGAATTATATATTTTTCGACAATATATTATGTATATTGTATCTATTGTCTTATGTCAAAAGCCCCAAAACAACTGTCAAATAGTCTAAAATTAGCAGAAACAAGCGTCGTTCTTCTCGTTTTGATTGTGTCCTCTGTGAAGTCCAAGAATATAAACTTATAAGTATAAAAGCTGTTATTGTTTCTTACCATAGCTCAACATGAATCGGGACCAAATATAACAAAAAATATCCAGTCAATGCAATGTGACTGCTCAAATAGAACAAGTGCAAGATAAAAAAAAAAACATTAACGTGACGGCGAAGAAATACTATTAAAACTATTAAAGGATCTTGTCTTTCAATCCTGCGATTACCCTCATTTTATTTGTAATTGACTTCAGAAAATTTTATTGGTACATTTATATAATATTGTGAGGTCCATACATATATTTGTGTATCTTTACAGGCAACATGCACTTACTAGTATCTGCTATATATTACATTTACTTTGCAGATGAATCCTACCAGTGTAACAGCCGTTGACGAGTCGTTTCACAAAATGCCAAATAAGGCATATATGTGTTCAGTTTGTGGAAAAATTCTCGTCAGCTTCAGTGGGTTCAGGCGTCACAATATGAACCACCAGGACAAAAAGAAATGGGAATGCCAAATTTGTCAGAAAACCTTTGTGGAAAAGGATCACTATAAAGGGCATGTAAGTGCACACCACGAAATCGGGCGATTTGTTTGTAAGAAGTGCAACAAAGAATATGCCTATAAAGCTTCTTTCAACAGGCACATGAAAGTTTGTAAGAAAGCCGACAAGACCAGTACTGTTCAGGAGTATAAATGTGACATTTGTAGCTGCACATTCAACAAGAAAGATATCCTGAGCGACCACGTCAAGGGGAAACATGGCGGTAGTACAGGTCATTATCCATGTAGTGTTTGTGGAAAGCGTTTCCGGTACAGAGCATCCAGGTCCAAACATACTAAATCTGTTCACCAATAACTCATTGTGTCTTCTTTTACTTGTTACTGATTTATACTTACCTTACTTTGAATACTAGTCTTTCAGTGCTCACCACACTTGCAAAAAACAGGGAGACTTGACTTCTCCCTCAGAGAACATGAGGGAGAAGTAAAGGCATGACAGGGAGACTTCCAGCAGCTTCATAGAGACATGTTTCCAAAAAAATGTGTTATTTCTTCACATTATTTAACAAAAAATTGCATTTGAAATTGATGTGTTCCTTTGCTAATATCGTGTTCATATCCTTCATATTTAACTTTAAATTCATGTTTTGTACTTGTATTATTGTTTTTGATCTTATATTTGTCGATTTTAGATTTTATTTGTTTCGCATTGAAATCTATAAGATATATATTACATCAAAATGTGAGTTCCCTCCCCTTGTTTCTATTGATATGCCGCCATGTTTAAAACTTGACAAGTTGATTGTTTACCTTTTGAAAAAGCTACAAATAACTCAAGTTATGTTAAAATAATAAAAATATAACACAATCCAACAACACATTTGGTACAGGAAGCTTCTGTTTGATTATATTTAGATTTGGGATTTAATTTTCACCTGGAATTTCGTCAGTACAAATTTAGAAATTTGCCGTGATGCTTTTGTCTTACAAGTAAAATTTTCTTTATTGTTTGAATAAAGCCTTTTTCTCTTGCAGTGTGGGAAACCACTGCTCGCCAAATGCGAGTGTAAAATGATTTTGGCGAGTATTTCAGTCCAAGTACATACCATTCTGGTGAGTTGGCATGTCTGTGCGAAATACAATAATTTACTGCTCGACAGTTGATGTAACAAAATAAATAGGTGAAAATTGATTGAATGGATTGATTGAGTGTGATTCACTTACATGTTCCGATAAAATAGTACCGAAACATAAGTTTTTATTCAAATTGTCACTCGTTTTTTGTTGCGGTCGCCATCACTATTTTTATGGAAACACTAAAAACTTGTGCTTGTCCCGATCTTGGTTGTTATTTTCTTATCGTTTCTGATTAGAAATCATGAATGAGATACCTATGAAATACCGTTAAAAACATGCTTTGTTATTTTAAACATGTTATCATGTCGTAGCCAAAATTTAGCTGAAGTTGGTAATTATTTACTGAAATAATCGTATATCTTTGATCGGAAATGGTATGCTTATTTTGTTGATATATTTTTGTATCCTAAAAGTTATAAATGTTAACCTTGGCGGCAAATTTGAATTAGGAATGAATCTAAATCCAACACGAAATTTTTTTTTAAAGTAATTTTAAGCCAAAAGGAAAACCTTCACCTGAAAAAGATGTTAAGACAGTGAGAAAATTTATCTCTAAATGGAAAATAGGAGAAAGTAGTTGATGAGAACAAGGGAATGTAGTGTTCCCTATGCGCTGAACATATGAGGAAAATTGGATGCTTAGTGTCATGGAAAATATGACGTGAGGGATCTCTCACCATAGTTGGTTAGTGAAATTTAATTTTGGCGAGTAGATTTCAATAGTTACTAACCAGATTGGCGAGTAACTTTAAAAAATGGTTTTCCACACTGCTCTTATTATTATGTATTTTAACATTGATTACAATTGCTTTGTCAATCAGCTTTACCATAAAACGCAGATTATTTGCAAGAAAGGAGCGACTTGCAAAAAGAAACGAGGTGACTTTAATTTTCATTTGGAGTTGAGGGAGGGCGATTTCAGCTGATATAGGGCGAGAATTTTGCCCACTTTGCCTGGTTTCGTGAGCTCTGGACTGGGTTGCATAAACCTTGCTTAAAATTAAGTTTCAATTAATTGACACTTAAATTTACACTTTAGATTCAATTGAGACTTAAATTTAATTGACGTTTGTGCAACGCAGTCCTGATCTTTAATTGATTTATTTTTGTGAATACTAGTCTTAAATTGATTTATTTTTGTTTGTGTTTTGTTAAAGTGAAATAAAGTGATGTACTGTTTTTTCATATGTCTTCATTAATAAAAGCAATAAAAGCGCTGTTCCTTTGATACATTTTTATTAGAAACATCATTTAAAATCATTTAGATAGAGTCCACGTCTAATATGCAGAAAGATTTTTGTCTCGTCTCTTTTGTGAAACTATCTTGACAGGATGGATTCCTCTTGCAGGCTGACATGGTTTAGAAACTTTTCCTTTCTTTCGCTTTTCCTTTCCTCTCCATCTTGTTTCAAGATAGAATTTGTTCTTCTCTAAAATACAATAATTTGTACAACATTTTTATGACGTGCATGAGTTAAACCAAGCAAAATCAAACAAACATATAAAAGCACTACATACATGGTAACAATGGGAATGATATGACCAAGCCATGAACTATTGAAAACCTATAAAATTATTGTGTACAATGGAAAATCAAATGCAACAAATCTTGACTTAGACAAGACAAAGCAAATTCCACAAAAACCGAGAGTGAGATCCCATGCTCTCGAAGGATTAGCATTTCCAGTTCCGTCATGAAGTCCTAATTCTAAAAGTTAGTCGTGACAACAGAGATTAACAAGACTAGATTGGAAATATGTCTGAAACAGATGAGACATGGATACACCTTGGCACATGATGTATTTAAATGAAATCTCCTGGAAAAATAGCAAATGCTTGATTTTTAAAAGTATATCTTTTCTAATTGTTATTAACAGATATTATAGTATGGATAAACATCGTCCCGAGCAGAATATTATATTGCACCAGCTTTCAAATGCAATTAATATTAACATATATGGTTTTAAGTTTATTGCATTGTGTATAAATTTATGTAGTATTATATTTATAGGGTTATTGCATGAATATTGGTGAATATTGTTACGAGCAGTATAGCATATTGCACGAGCTTGCAAGTGCAATATGATATATTGCAAGGGACAATATATACAGATTAATACATGGGCATTTCCATATTGGCCTGGTTATCATCCTGAGACCTCCATATTGGCCCGAGACGCAGTCGAGGGCCAATATGGGTCAAGGGATGATAACCAGGCCAATATGGAAATGCCCATGTATTAAACTATTTATTACATACTTCCGACATCTAGAAAAGAGACACCCATATTGTCCTCGATATGGAAATGATCTTGTAGTAATCCAATAACCGGTTATTTTCCCGGGGTATGAAAATATGGACAGTTTACTTCCGGTCATATTGGTTATACAAAAATGCTTTATTTTAATTAAGTATGTAATAATCACTAATATTCATGCAATGACCCTTATTATATAGTAATAAATATTTTATGCCTAAAGCGTTTTTTATATAGATATTGTGTATCTTATTATATTTAAGTGGAATATTGAACTACTTCAACTATTCATATTTGAACTAGTGCAAAATACATTTTCTCCTGCCCAAACTCCTTTCTCAAATTGCTATCTATAGAACTCAGACAAATATGCATCAAGTTGAGGTGGTGGAATGTTTTCAATGCTTCGTAATTCCTCCGTATGAACAAGCCATTTGAACAAAATCTTCAAGTCACGTTTTGTACAGTTTACAGTTGATTTTTTCTTCTGTTGGTCAGTAAGGTCCTTGTTGCTTGTCCACATTAATACCGTCCATATTGCATTTTTCCGGTAGAATTTCCTCAAATTCTGCATTTTATAGCAGCTTGGCAATATCATCTTCCGCCATTTTTATTTACCAAACGACAAATGATGCAATAAATATAAGACCAATTTCGGAATGCATCAGTACATTTCCGAAAATGGACGATACTTGGCGTGCAAATACAAGGATATATTGCATGATTATTTTCCATTGAAATTAATATGAAAATATTTGTTGCTATATAATAATATATATTTCTAGTAATTCAGCCTTTATATGATGATTGTATTTATTGATTTGTATTTTGTTGGAATTTGAAAATTAAAAAATTAAAAAGTTTTATTGGTGGAAACGAGAGTTCCCGGGCTGGAGAAAACCAACAATCTTTCATAAGTTACTGGCATTTTTTATCACATAAGATTGTATTGAGTACACCTCGACACGGGCAAGAGTCGATGTCACACACCTTAGTGGCAATAGACACAGAGTGTGTGACTAGTAAGCCAACTACTATAGGATCATGGTAACGGAGGCCACCATTAAGGTGTTGGAAAGTCAATTGTAACAGTGGATGTCTGTTATTAATCAGATGGGGCTAAACATGGTCATGATCGTATGGTAATTGAATTTGTAGCTACCTATGCAATCAGTGCCTGTCACCACGAACGTTGTGAGTTCGATTCCTACTCAGGTGAGGTGTACTCGACACAACATTATGTGATAAAGTTTGTCAGTGACTTGCAACAGGTCAGTGGTTTTCTCCAGGTACTCCGGTTTCATCCACCAATAAAACTGACGCCACGATATAGCTGAAATATTGTTGAAAGTGGCGTTAAACACCATAAACCTAAACCTGTTAATCGGATACTAGATTACTTTTAAGAAAATCATGGTTGATAACATAACCTGTTAGGGTTGAGCTTTGCATCTAGTAGTTCAATAGCTACACTGAGAGCTGTCAGATGGTGTAAGCACTCCTGTCTCTCTTGGCTCTAGATCCTGGAAGGTACCAACAAAGTTTTCAATATCAAGGCTACCAATTGTGCGGATGTTGTAAGAACCTTGTTTGGTACATTGTAAATGGGAAAAGTTGAATTTTGCACTCAATATTGGTAAGAAGTGCTTCTTATAACACCATTGGTATATCTTTGATATATGCACCGTATGGAGGGAATCTGGAAAAGTCGACATCATCTAGAAGCCAGTCTTAGTGCCAAATGATACTGGATTCTGAGATCAACAGGAATTCCTGGTTTGTCGTCGGCTATATAACAATTATGCACAAGTCGACAAAAATGTGCTTCTTTCAATGGACCAAATTCTTCAAGTGCATTAGATACCTTCGGATTTTGTCTTGGTGAACTCAACATTTTGCTTGTCAATGACCATAGTAAGTCCACATCTGTTAATGTTCGACTCTCTGGCAACGCGATGAAAATTGTCTTTTCTAATTCCTGCATCAGGAATTCCATTCTGACATAGGAACCTTCTTGCACCACATAATTGATGATAGCCATCTAGAACCAAGAAAAGATAATTGTCAAGAACAGCATTGTATTCTGGCCTTGAGTACCATTAAAGATGTTTTATACCTGGATGGTTCTGCACATTCACAAAAGATCCAAACGGGGAATCGCCGTACCACTTGTCCTTTTTTTTTCGTCGTATATAAGTTCAGCATATATCCTGTTCAAAACTTCCTTGAAGACAATTTTTTACATGTAATCTTCTTTCTCACAGCTCTTGTAGGATGATATGTTGTTCCATTGCCTAAATACTTTGACACAACTGTCACCAACTGATGTTTAGGGAGAGACTTGCTACACGTTTCACCGTTATTTTTTAGCTTACCAAAGACTGGTTGCATACATGGGATAAGTTCTGCAACTGTCTAGTTTTTGCGTCCTTAAATTTTTTAACAAAGTCTTCAGTTGTTATTAGCCACGATTTCTTTGATGTCTTGCCATTTTTAATTGCTTTGAGCATGTTTATTGTATCAACTAGTGTTATGAATATGATACTGTCAGCAGTGGTATCATTTGGCTGGTTTATTCTTATTTCCTCTGTCTCGTCAATCTTTTCTTGTTCGTTCAATTCTGTACTTGTTATGATTTCTTTGAATAGACTGCTGATGTTGAAGTGTTCCCGAACTGCAGGGTTAACATTTTCATCACTGTTGTTGAGATGCAAAGACAATGCAACTTCAATAACCTGGCTGGTTACATCTCACTAAGGTCAAGTTCAACCTCTGCTGGAAGAGATGATATAAGGTCATTTGATTTGTTGTTTTCATCTTCTTCTTGTCTACTTTTTGTTGTAGTTTGTGCTTTACTCTTCTTTTTAGTTGATTTCCGGTCGTCAACGATCATATGATTAATTCTGGCTGAAACATTGAACTTCCTATCATCTTTGACATTTCCAACAGAGTAAAGGTTTACCAGAATATCAGCAACCTTACTAAATCAGCTTGTATGATAAAAGTCTTTAGCTGTAACAGTCTTGATCATCTTTTTTATTGACACATTTCTGCCAGTGATTGGATATCAGTTACAGACAAAACATTTGATTTAGAAATTTCTTTAAGAATGTCGTTTTTATCTATTTTCTTCTAGTCATTCTATATCTGTTTTTGTAATTACAAAAGTGAGAGTGGGGAATCATTGCCGTCACGAACGGTCATTTTGTTCCATCGTCCATCAAGACAACGGAACGGTATGTATAAACCTCTTTTAGCACATTCTGTTAGAGCAAATTCCATCATATTTCTCATGACTTGAGTTGAAAGACTGTATCCTTTCATTGAATACACTATTGGAATAGAGTAACTCTTCTTCTCTGTAACTTCTATCAACATCTGATATCATAAACCCAAGGAATTCTGATGCACGAGTCCGTGTTAGGTTATATGTATATTCTTATTTAATTTCGCATTCATGTAGCCAGGTTTGAATTGTATGAAGATGATTTTGTTCAAGAGGTTTCAAATCCGGGACATGCTTGCAAAACATGGCAGACATCAATGACTGCTCATGACAATTGCTATACAGGATGCAATTTCACACAACAATGACATGTTTGATTTGATAAATTGTGCTATTTTCTTTTGTAAGCTTGGGACATTGACTGGTCGTCTTATTGGTCTAGTAGTCATCGTGCGATCATAAATTTTCAATTCTGAGCAAATGGCAGACCAAAGTTTAAGTTCTAGGGAAAACATGACTACTTGTACAGTTGTTGAATCAGAAGAATAACACGTAAAGAAGCAGCCATTTCTGATAAAACCTGAGGCACATAATACTTTGGTTGAGAGTAATGTTGACTTGTTTTGAAGGAAACGCCTTCCTTTAGTGCTGGACATTTTATTTCTATGGCAAGCAATGGTTTATCATTAGTGTTTCTGCAACTTCCATCTGGACTAACTATTATGGGAATGGTGTCTTGTACCAGTTTATAGCAACCCTCTTCATAAAAAAGACACTGGAAAAAATACTGGCAATCCTTTTGCAACTATTTTGGCAACTGCATTAATTTCATTTTTTATGCCATGTTCCATTCTTTGCTTAGTTACCTCTGTAAATTCTGGTATATCCTTAATAAACATTTTGTTATATTGTTCTAGTTGTGTTTTTCAATTGCTAAGGTCAATTGCAGCATTCAAAGTACTTTCTGTAACCATCGCTGTTTTTCGTATAGAAAACCAAACACCTGTTCTTTGTTTCACAAATCTTTAATCAGATTCATCCGAGTCCGAAGTACTTGCATTGTCAAGCAAATGAACATAGTTAGATTGGTGAGCTAAGTTGATTTCCTTTCCATTTGCATATACATGAATGGTATTACTCACTATGGATACATTTGTACTACTTTGCACAGTTTATTAATCATCTCCAGCAAACCATCAATGTGAGACTACATCAAATCTGCTTGTTTCTAATGATAACAAGTACAGGTTTACATTTTCTCCAGTATGGTCCTCCCATTTTTTTTTTAATTTAACAAGAGCTTGTTTCTTCGAGAGGTGCGTTTTCCTTAGTTCTTGCAATCGTTGCGACAAAATTGTTAAAATTTTGCGAATAGATTTCAAAACATTCTCTTTTATGTCTTCTGAAATCTCTTCAACGAGGACTTTGTTTTTCACACTTTGCTATTGAAATACATACTTCAGATTTCCAATGACATTCTTTTCTTCCCGAAGCCTTTCCTGCTTCTGTAATAGGGTTGGCGATCCCTCAAATCCGGAAAGGTCAATGTCACCTGATTTATTACTGATTGATGAATGAATTTTTTCCTGTCGAAACAAAGTTTGAATAGCTGATTCCTACATGCTTGTTCCGCAAATTTGTCCAGTAGGTGAGTTAAAATTCCCGGTTTGACTTGACTGGCAGTCACAGGGGATTCTGACGTGATATTTACCTTTGCAAAAAAAAAAGTTTCCAGGACTTGTGATGTTGTTGATTAGCTCACTTCTGCTCTTTGGTCCACTCATGAATCTCAGCCACTTGCCATAAAACATTTTGTACCCTATACACCAAAATTTTTTTACAACAGAGTCTTCATATCTCAATAAAGTTGTATTCCCAGAGTCGAACCATTTGACTACATCCAAAAACAGTAAAAATGCTATATTGTCGAGGGGAAATGAATCTGTTGATAGCAGCTGGTTAAATTTGATCCAAGTCTCAATTTTTACATAGTGTTGTAACTACTAATTATAATAGTGTTGTAACTACTAATACCTTTTTAATCAAAATTCATATTAAAGACACACATTTGTGCTCATTTTGCAATGTTAAAGATGAGACTGTTGAACATTTATTAGTTAATTGTCCTTTGATTTTTCCTTTTCTGAGGGCTTTCTATGATTGTCTTAAATGCTATTTTCACAATATTGAATTTTTGCTTGGATTTAAAAAAGACAGTTATACTTGGTGATCCTTATAAATAGCTCAAAATTATATATATAAATGTAAACTAAAAGAAAAAAATTCCAAATATCTTATAATTGAAGTATCAATTTTAAAATTACTATTCACTGGAACAATATATAGCCCATAAAGAATAAAAAAAACATTAAAAGAAAATACTGGACCCCAGTGAAACATGATTGTATTTCCAAATCTTTAACTACTGATAGGTAATCGGGTATACTACATTATTTATATTTATGTATTTTATTTGTATCAATTAAGAGTAAGTGACTAAAGTCAGAAAAAAGTAGAAGACAGACATTGTAAAGGAATGGGTGTTGTTATGAAAGGGAGAGAGAGAATGTGAAAGAATGAATGTGTCTCGATTTATTTATTTATTAAGGTCAAAACATTATATTTTGCTTAATAATTGACTTTTAAAAATGCAATAGTCACATAATAATTATGTTGTAAACCCTTGTACATCCATGTCAGGTGGTAATGTATGGGCTTTTTTATGAATGTAAATTCCTGACTATTGAAAAAAAAAATTAAAAAAATAAAAGTTTCCAGAACTTGTGACGTTATTGATGAGTTCACCTCTTTGGTCCACTCATGAATCTGAGCCAGTTGTCATGAAACAGTTTGTATCCTATGAGCCACAATTTGTTTACAACAGGGTCTTCATATCTCATTGAAGTTGTATTCCCAGAGTCATACCATTTGATTACATCCAAAAACAGTAAAAATGCTATAGTATATTGTCGAGGGGAAATGAATCTGTTGGTAGCAGCTAGTTGAATTTTATCCAGGTCTCAATTTTACCTTTTCTTTTCAAGGTCACAACTGATGGCAGTAAATTTGTCAGTGTTTCTAGATCAGTATTAATGTCAACACTCATTACATCATAGATTGTCGTATTAGTCTCTTTTCCTAATGGCTGCAGTGAAGTGCACTGACGTTTTTTTTTACTAGTAGGACTAGATATTGTAATGTCATCAGCTCCTGTTCTCGTGATTTGAATGGATAACTGTCATATGTAGGATCAGCTTGTATTGACTGACCTGCAGTTTTAAGTTCTTTAGGTATAACATTAAAGTTATGAATTATGTAGCCAATTTTTCCGGTAAATGAACTGAGTTCAAGGCTCCTGACCTTCAGTACTAATGAGTCGTGACTTGTAGTAGAATGTAGAATAGCTTCGGTAAAATTCAAGAATGTTGTTTGACAGTAGTAACAACCACATGGCGACAAGCTTCCAGTATACATCTCTACCTGAAATGCAAGTTAAACAAAACTAGAATCTCATAACAAAATGTACAATCAAAATATTAAACAGTGTGTGTGTGTGCGCCATCTCTTGAACCGGTTTTTGTAATATATACTGAACAAACAAACCGTTGCATACCTAAGGTTGATTAACACTTATCAAACTCAAAGGGTGCACTCGATATGCCAATATCTTTTTATCAAAATTTCTTAGTATCCTTCAATATATTATTTGAAAACAGATGAATCCAAAACAATAAGAGTTACTTGATATTGATATAAGATGATGTTTTCACATAGACATCTTACACTTCTAATAATGGGTGGTAAAGTTTCTGGTTTTTCATGATTCTGATTTCAACCTCATTTTTTATAGAATTAAGATCTTTTGTTTTAAATAGCAAATTTTAAAAATAGATAGCACAACATGATGTTAATGGTATAGGCTATATATGTAGATAACACAACATGATGTTAATGGTATAGGCTATATATGTAGATAACACAACATGATGTTAATGGTATAGGCTATATATGTAGATAGCACAACATGATGTTAATGGTATAGGCTATATATGTAGATAACACAACATGATGTTAATGGTATAGTCTATATATGTAGATAACACAACATGATGTTAATGGTATAG
>MJUT01030364.1:140259-154617 GCA_002080005.1 Gigantidas platifrons
ATATGTAGATAGCACAACATGATGTTAATGGTATAGGCTATATATGTAGCATTGTTTAATTTGAAAATGTTGAAAAGATACCTCAGAACTTGAAAACATTGTAAATATGGCATACATTTTGCCACTTTTTCCACTTCTGATACAATTTTCAGCCATTAAAATACAACTTATGAGCATATAAACAGTGGGAGCTCCTACCTTTGATCAAACACTCTTTGAATATTGCAATAATCCAACTGCATAGCAAATAAAGAAAAAATTACAAATTCTATTAAAAAAAAAAAATCATCACCATTCTGTCGAAGGTGACTTTGGTGAATGCCAATTCTGCACAAACTGTTTTGTATTTCTTTCTTTTAATGTTATACAAAGTATCCACATGTAAAATATTTTGACCATCTGCTATTGGTTTTTCACAATTTTTATTCATTTAA
Organism: Gigantidas platifrons; assembly: GCA_002080005.1. Lineage (NCBI taxonomy): Eukaryota > Metazoa > Mollusca > Bivalvia > Mytilida > Modiolidae > Gigantidas > Gigantidas platifrons. Next base: position 140,694 of record MJUT01030364.1, read on the forward strand.
GACAAATTTGTGTTTTTTTTCTTTCTTTTTATCAATTTGCAAGTCGAACACACCCTTGACAAGTGTTATAATGAACCTTAATAAATTATAAAAAGGAAACATAATTGTGATAATGGGCTTTTTTCCATTATTCTTTCAATTTTGTACTGTGACAAAACCGGTCCTACTTAAATACCATTTTTGTGACACAACCGGAAAGTAATGATTGACAAAACCGGAACGAATGTACATAAATAAGCATTGTGCTTTTCACTGTAGTAAGTCTAAGACTATTCATGGTATCACGCCAGTGTAAATTATCATTTATCTAAGCATTACAAAGGGTTTGTGTGCTTTAATTGTAATTTACACATATAGACTACTTTTTATAGCTTTATTTGATGATTTCAATCTCATTATTAGCATTCGTCATTGTCCATCATTTTATCCATATCTGAGTAATCGATGAAGTTAACCACAGAAACATATAGGTAAAAACAAACAAAAACTGGGAAGAACTGTTTTAGATACGTAAAACTTATGTCTCCCCTTAATGCGGCCATCTGTACAACAATAAGTTACACATTATGAGTTGAATGATACTATTTAAAAAACAATTATTTGACCTTGAGGTCAAAGGCAAGGTTCCACAAAGGTCATTATGGTACGTGACACACCACCTTATTGTCATGCACCCAAATACCAAATATCATTGACCTATCTTGAAAGACAAAAATGTTATGGCCCGGACAAGAAAAAACTATTTAAAAAACAATTATTTGACCTTGAGGTCAAAGATCAAGGTCCAGCAAAGGTAATTATGGTATGCGACACACCGCCTTATGGTCATGCACCCACATACCAAATATAATTGACCTATCTGGAAAGGCAAAAAAAAGTTATGGTTCGGACAAGCTTTGCTGAGAAGAAGCGGAAGAAAAAATCAGTCTAAAACAATATGTCTCCCTTCGTTCGAAGGGGAGACATAATAATCTACCGATAACGACATCTTCTGGATTCAAGATATAATGATACTATATGATCATAATACTTACTTTTAGTTGTCACCTGTACGTCAATCATGCCCAAGTGACTTGTGCTGGAAGCTGACGAAACATTTTAAGCCGTAGCTCTTTGACAACAGTGATATAATTGTATAGTCATATCATCTTTGTTGTTCATTTGCATTACTCAAATGGACTTTGGCCTTTCTTGTGGAATTTAAACAAAAAGATACAATTTTCAGTTCACTAAAATTAAAAAAAGGAAATGACAAAACAAAACAATCAACTTAAAATTGAGTGATACAAATGTCTGTTTCTTAAAGGTTTGATGCTTTGGTTTGGTTATGGTGTTTAGCACCACTTTCAACAATATTTAAGTTATATTGTAGTGGCCAGTTTCATTTGTGGAGGAAACTGGAGTGCCCAGAGAAAACCACCCACCTGTCGAAAGTCACTGACAAACTTTATCACATAATGTTGTATCGAATACATCTCACCAAGAGCAGGGTTTGAACTTACAACATTAATGGTGATAGGCACTGATTACATATAGTATTTGTAAATCCAACTATTATTCGATCACGACCATGACGGCTACTCTGTTTCTTAAATGAGACTTTTTTTTTTTTTAGCTAGCACAACTGCCTGTATGTCCAAGTTTAAGTAAAGAACCAGTTAATGTGTCACTGTGTTCAATAAATACATACATAACATGTGCTTTATGTGGAGGATACTTGTACGAAGCTTCTACTATCACAGAGTGTATGCATACTTGTAAGTACCCTCGATAGCTGCATGTGGTATACATTTATGTATAATATAAAATAAGTTTTATTTTGACTAGTTAAGTACTTATTGTAAATGTATGTAATCCTTTTGAATTCTTGTGAATACAGTGAATTATGTCTAGACCGAACCTCCGTGGGACTAATTTTGTGTTTACAAAAGACAGATATTCGGTTTATGCAAGTTAGATTAATAAGGATTTCCTATAGCAATATTTGGACTTTATTTAACGATCAATTTATAGTACAGGATTCTGTGTTGCAGGAAGGCAGCGCCAGCATTCCTGTACCACTTATTTCCACTTTATATTATTGAGTTTCCCTGTAATACTTGGCCATAACTTGTCAGGTATTTATGGGCAAGACATTTAGTGTTATAGTATACACAACTGATTAATGTTATATTTTTATTTTTGATTTATTCACTGTCTATCAAGTTTTGAAGTACAAGAAGAGAAAATGAACTGGCCCTGAATATGCATGAGATATTTGCCACAGGATGTTAAGCAACCAACAACTAATTATCATGGGAGACCATGACAAAACAACTTGTTTCCCAGTGAGACAAATCGTACTTATAGAAAAATGTACTTTATTCTTGAAAAGAAAAAAAACATCATTTTTGTTGTCGATTAGAATAAATGTAGGTATTTAATACAACTTTCTTCAATATTTTAGTTATACCAGTACGATTGATGTCAGTTTTATTGGTAGAAGAAACTGGAGTATACTGGGAAACTTTATCATATAAGGCTTTATAGAAGACACCTAGACACAGGGAGGCAGTTGATAATTACATACCTAAGTTGTGATAGGCACTGATTGCATATACATTCAATGATCATGGAGGCCCATGTTGGTTATTGAGTGATTATTCTATCAAATTGAAATTATGAATAATGATAGGATTATCATCATCTCTTCAGTACAATTTTGTATCCTTATTGACCTATTTGTACTTTGTTTTAACAGTTTGTAAAACCTGTCTTGTGAGACATATAGAGAAGTGTCTCAATTGTCCACAATGTGATACACAGATCCATCCAACAGATCCTATTGTTAATATCAGGTAAGTCTAGATGTACATGTAGTCAAGTATAATATTTAACATCGTCAGTTACCCGTGGCTGATCACGCTTCAATTACTCTCCACTCACCACCCATCCATAGGTCAACATGGCAAGAAACCCTTGTCACGTGATCGTTTTAAAACACTTTGATTTGATAAGTCCTGACGACTATCTGTATATAGCCAATCATATCACAGCTTTTAAATGTATCTAAATTGAGAAAGGAATCCCTTTGATGAATAGTTAGTGAATGGAACAGAAAATATTGATTGAATATAAAAAGAAAACATCAGTTGTTCATAATTATTAGAATACTGTAAATTCAGAAATTAATGCGTGAATTTATTATTGCGAATTTTCGACAACCAACAATAATGCGAGATTAATTAATGCGATTGGTATTTATGTTGTAATAGAATATTAATAGCAAAAATTAAAATGTGACTTTTAATTATTGCGATGTTCATCCTGTCGTATTTTTCGCATTGATAAAAACATCGCATTAATTTCTGAATTTACAGTATATCCTACCTCACCATTCATAATCAAGAATCTGGGTCAGTACCACATGTTTCCTCAGTAAACAACTCCAGCAGACAGAATATTAATGAAGATACCATTAACAGACGGCGAAAAATGATCAGATATTTATGTTAATTACGCCTTTTCAACACATTTTTCTGAAAGGAAATAGTTGAGAACATATTTGTTTGTATTATACTTTACATATGCCAATACGTTTATAACAAGAGAATTTATGAATTTGACTACCTTTATGCCTTTAGAATCAGAAGTGTTGAATTTTCCAAGGGGAGACAATGCTAGCATATCACAAGGGAGATAATTTTTACAATTATGGCATAAGAGAGATTGTTTTTGGTATAGACTTGTCAAGTGCTGTCTTATAGTGATGGAGGTTAAAATAAATGTTTTAATTTGAAGAGACTTCTGAATGGTTTTGTAATGGATACATACTTTGATAGATGATGGTTATTCTATAAAGTTGTATGAGGGGAGGTTTGAAAAACATTAAATATAAAGAAATTCTTCTATAATTGTTTGTTAGTAAGTGCTGAAATAAGTCCTTTACTACCCTCCATACAAGTTTTCTTCTCACTTTATATGTTGTAAGTAATGTTAATGTTTATCATATTGTTATGTTTGAGTAAATAGGGAAAATATGCTTGTGTTACAGACATGACTCAACAATCCAGGATATAGTGTACAGACTGCTGCCTAATGTTGCTGAAGGTAAATTGTAAATGACACAAACTGGGTAGGGGTTGTCAATTGTGACATGTTGTGATTTCGTGGTAGTTGGATTTACTTCTATCTATGTAATCAGAGCCACTTCAATTGCAAGTTATATTCCTGCTCATGGTGATATGTACTCAATATATCTTTATATAATACAAATGTATAGTTTGTCAATGACTCGTGGAAGATCAGTTGTTTTCCTAGGGCACTCCTATTTCCTCCACCTAGATAACTGACCGTTACGGTTAGTAACGTTAATCATCCGTAAACTTAAACGTAAGTTAAGATTCAGTCTTTCAGGAAGATTTCATATTAACAGTAAGTATTGCATAGAGATGTGATGATGTGTATAATATACCAAGATACATAGAAAAAAATGTATGAAGAAACAACATCCTGCTAATAATAGTGTTATTTATTTGTGAATATTGTTTCAGATATCATATCACATAAGTTGGTGAGTGTAAATGATATTCTTGTAATGCAGTAATACAGTATGATAATGTTTGGTAATGTTGTGAAGGAAAAAGACTTACAATATAGGAAATATCATTTATTGTTATTTTTTTTTAACAATAAGGGGAAAAATTGATATAACTAATTCAGAATATTATTAACAATTTAATGCTTTTTTTTTCTCATAGAGGAACAGAGACGAGAAAAAGAATATTATGAGGAACACGAAAGACTTACTGGAGGTAATAAAACTACATCATTTTATTAGAATAATTGAATGCTTAATAGGCGACGTTTAATGAAATAAAAAAAAAACAGAACTGTAAAAAATGGGTATTGCTTGGCCGACTTTGTTCAGTTGAGATAGGGACAGTACTAGGATATCTAGAGATATTGACAAAGATGAAAGATTGCTCATGTTAACAACCATTGATAATTATTTTCTTGTATCTGATATGCAGAATATTTATAACATTTTGTTATGATTTAATTCTTAAAATTAGTATTGCTGTATGTTGTGTACATGTATTTATAAAATATTAGTTTTCTACCATGTAACTTTTGTATGAAGCTTTGAAAATTATTTTCTCATGTTATGATGTTTGTTGTTTTAATTGTTTATTCAACCAACACTACCTTTTCAGAGAAAATAATACCAAAGTTAACACTGCCACCACCACCTCCGACGACACCTCCAGCAAGTGGTCATGACCCTTTCTCATTCCCGATACATAGGAAGAAATCACGCCATGTCAGAAATTATTCCAGGCAAATCAGACATGAAGTTAAAAAATACTTTAATACAAACTTTGTATCATTACAACTAGAATACGAAGGGTAAGGATATTTCATGTTATAATAAACCAACAAAAATACATTTTTGGAAGTCATAAATTATTGGATAATTTACCATATGCACAACAATTGTTTACTTACAAGGTCAACCATGGTTAAATATTAACAAGTTATGGCTTCCTTAAATTGTTTCTTTTCTAACTTGTAAAAACCAAATCTATTGGAAAACATACTGTTAAATCATTATTAATCGTAGTGTTCTATTTTTCGTGGATTTAGTGATTCACTTAAACCATGAAAATTAATATCTTGTTTGAAACAACGAATTGAAGAACCTGCGGATCAATGCATTTTGTAGAAACAATGAAGATTGGTGCCAAGGAATAACAGCACTTTCTCAGTATTTTAAGAAAAACTACCAACAACACGATTTTCTCCCATTTCTTGAAGTTCTACTGTACAAATGACATTATGACATCAATAAATTATGTGTAACACCAAATCATAGATTATTGAAATATTATACTAGTATTTGTATATTTATACACGTAGTGAAAAACTCCATAGTATATAGTAGTGGGTTGATCACTTCATGATTAATAATTGTTGAGGAATTTATTTGATATGATTGACAAATTTTAGGAAAATTCCTTTTTGAGGGTTAAAAAATAAAAACTTTACTAACAAAATTTGTACCCCAAAAAATGGACACCCTTCACATATTACATGTCTTTACAATTTACTGGGGATTCATCCATGACTAAACAGTGCTGTCATGGCTGAGATTGTAGGGATTGTTATATTTAAATCTACCTATACAATCAATGCCTGTTACCACTGAATCAACTTGGTTCCTGTCTGGGGTGTACTTGATAAAAGTTTATGTGATAAAGTTTGTCAGTGAGTTGTGGCATATCTTTAGTTTTCTCAATATACTGCAGTCTCCTTCATAAAGAAAACTGATTGCCTTGATATAGTTGTATTGTGTACACCTCACCACATATGGGCATCAAATTCACAACTTTAGTGTATGTATATGTCAAAATGAACAGTTTACTTATAATGACGAGTTCCATTTGATGTTATATCATTTTTCTTTTTTATGATTACTACTTGATAAAATACAGATATTTTTTATATTGGCCATATATATATAGTTATCTACCAGTGATGTCCCTATGTGATTGGCAGTATTAAGGAGTAAGAGCAAAGACTGGTTGGATCAGAATCAGAATAATGTGTCAGAAGTGGGATGACATGTCTATCCATGTACTGTTGTTTCAGTGAACTAGCTTAATAAAAATCCAACTTAGCATGTTGATTTAGTACAAACTGGACATCATTATCTTCATCATCTCGTTGAAATGTAACTTGTCCTTGCCATGATACAGCTGAAAAATTCTCATTTGGTCTTAAGACAACAACAATAACTCACTCCTGTCATTGAAAATACAACAAATTATAGATTTATTTTTAAAAGGTTGCCACATTTCATTTTTTGCTAAAAGATTCTCATATTTGTTTCAGGGGAGATAACATTGATGATTCACCAGTAAGTTGATAGCTAATTTCTCTTAATTAAATGTTGCAAATTATGTTGTGTTTCTTTATGATGACTTTTGAAATTTGGACGATTTTTGTGGGAATTTTAGAGAATTTCTTCATTCAGAATACATTTACTTAGTCTGTAATCTTTCGTTATCTACTTGTATGTTAACAGTTTAATTGTTGACGATCTGATGAAAGTCATATATCATATACACAGTGTTTTCATTGGTAGCTTGAAAGTTCACCTAAATATGAGGTTAAATTAAGTTGGGTCAGATCTTACAGGAATGTATAACATTTCACATATTATTTTAATTAATAGTTCATTATTCTACTTCAATAAGTCATAAGTTTCTTCAGTTTTATTGTTTATGTTCATAGAAGTACATTATTGTTTTTATTTTATGATCAGAAATAATTGTATGTGATCAGCAAAGTTTGTAAATTGGGGGGACAATTTATATATTAAAGAAGTATCAAATTAGAGTATTGTTTAACTTGTAGGAATGAAAATAAGAATTTGTCATTCCAGGTTTCTTAGTTTTTACAAGTAACCATTAATATTTTCATTCTTTTGTTCTTTAGCTATTACAAGTAGAACTAGACAAGAAGTTCTTACGTGTAACCAGTAAAGCCACAGCTGGGAACATTGTCACCTTTATCAAGAAAAAGTTACAACTGGAAAAATTCTATCATGTAAGTTACACATAAGATTAGAGGAAAAATTAGTCCATTATAAAGTAATATACTGCCTTTTACACATCATGGGAAAACATTTGGTCAAAATCATGAATATTTGGGAAATTGTAATATCTGAAGATAGCTTACTTAGACAGTCTTTGCCTCCATTTTTTTGTTCACCTACTTGCCCGAAAACCAAATTTAGAAAAAATTTCTATTTATTCAAACAAATTCTTTCATAATTTTCATGTATCTGAATCCAGTTTTACTTGTCCCAGGCATTTGGCAAATGGGTTAGCACAAAGACTGCTTAGAATGTTTTGATTGATTCCTTTTCATTAAACAGTGCAAATAACGATTAAATATCTACTCTGCACATGCTGCAGAAAAAAACAATGTGTAAGAATTATGGGAAAAAAAACATCAAAGGAAAATTTAAGTTCATACATTTTTTACTAGAAGAACAATTTGGACACATGTTGACAACAAAGGGGATGTAATGGCTGTGATCTATGATAGTTTGATGTCCTTAATTTTACGTTACCTATATGCATATACCCATTAGTGTCTATAACCACTATTGCATCTGTGATGTAATGGTTAGCGTGCTTGCCTTGAGTGCGGTAGATGTTTGGTTCAAGTCCTGATTGGGTCAAATCAAAGACTATAAAATTGGTATTTGTTCCTTCTCCGCTAAGCATGCAACATAAAGGAGAAAGAGGAAATACTGGTTGGCTCGGTATGATAATAATGTGTCTGAGTGGGGTGACATGTCTAACTGCAGACTGCTGTTTCAGTGAGGTATAGCTATAAAAATCAAACATATTGTGTGGTCATCATTTCATTGAACATTAATCTGTTCTCGCCATGATATAGCTGAAAAATTGCTGAGTTGGCTTTAAACAACAATCACTCACTCACTGTATAACCACTAAGATTCCAGCCCATGGTAAGGTGTACTCAATACAACATAAATACATTTTGTTAACGACTTGCAGAAGGGTTGGTTGTTTTTCTCTTGAGTAACCTGCTTCCTCCACCACTAAATATGGCCACCATGATATACCTAAAATACTGATGGAAACCTTGTATTAAACTCCTCTAACCCATGTTAACTACCAAAGGGCAATAACTCTTAAACAACAAATGTCAAAAACTGTTAAAAAAAAAACAATAAAAAACAGTGTTTGGTCTTAAAAGAATCTATCATAGAAAACTAAGCATCATCAAAGAATACACATTTATTGTATTCAATAAGAAACCATACACATCATGTAAATCCACTCAATTTTCTTTCCTTTGTCTATATTTTATATACTGTATGTCTATCTAGATTCTGCCACGATATAACTGGACTATTGGTGAAAGTGGTGTTAAACTCCATAACCTCCATTATCTAGATTATTATATGTAATTCTTTCTATGGAGAAGACTTTATAAGTTAGATTAACTTGTATCTAATCCATTTTTTTTCTTCAATATTTGGCAAATAAAATATGTTTAAAGTAAACTACAGATTTATGTTAATATTGTTTTATATTACAGGTTGATTTATACCATCCAACATCTACCTGCTACTATTTATTACCTGCCAGTAATTCCTTAGAGAAAGTCAGAGAACAATACTATGAAGGGGAGGTAATAGAAGAACACATTTCACTGCTAATGTTATCAAGTTAATAAAGGATGAAGTCCTTTTAACTATATGATTTTTCATAGAGTATTGATAGCCCAAAAATCTGTTCACCGGAAGTTTAAAAAAATAGATCAATTGATATTTAGAAATGCAAAAGAAATATATTTCAATGAAAAATTCCCAATTCTTTAATTATTTACTCTATACAAAATCAAAACAAATTTGAAATAAAATTCTAATTAAAAAATCTCTATCTACGAGATTCTCGGCGGAAGAGCATGTAGGTTAAATGGAATGGAACAGTCATGTTGTTGTTGTTTTTGTTGTAAGTAAATTCCTCCGTTGACTCTGAGCACCCTGCAATCACAGGTATAATTTGTAAATGTCACTATTGGTGGTGGTACAATCCAGCCAAATAAAAAATTTAAAAAAAAAACTTTAAAAATTACTTGAAAAAAATAATACATTCCCTTCTCATTCCTCCCTCTAAACATTATAGGACTTCATCCTTCAAACAGGTTTTGCCTGTCTCATATTAATATACAATAGTTGAGAGTCATTTATATGATTTAGGATCATTTGCATAGGAATATTTATAAAAAAAAAAAAAAAAAAAAAAAGCTTTCTTTTGTATGTGGGAGTTGGTAGCACCAATGACCCATACAGTTCGTATTAGAATTTCTTTTTTTTTCCTGTAAGCTACCTACTCCCCATTACACATACAAAGAACAGTGTGAACTTTTGTCATTACTTTTCAAGATGGATAACATAAGCCTCTATGGGAAAAATGTTTTAAATATACTTGTTTGTAGCAATGTAGGATGATACAGATTTAATGGGTTATTTATACTACATATATTTACAGGATGTTATAATGGAACTAAGATACAGAATAACAGAAGATTTGTAATGGAGGTTAATTAATGGAACTAAGATACAGAATAACAGAAGATTTGTAATGGAGGTTAATTAATGGAACTAAGATACAGAATAACAGAAGATTTGTAATGGAGGTTAATTAATGGAATTAAGATACAGAATAACAGAAGATTTGTAATGGAGGTTAATTAATGGAACTAAGATACAGAATAACAGAAGATTTGTAATGGAGGTTAATTAATGGAACTGAGATACAGAATAACAGAAGATTTGTAATGGAGGTTAATTAATGGAACTAAGATACAGAATAACTGAAGATTTGTAATGGAGGTTAATTTACTTATTGACTTTTTTTAAGTATGAAAATCCAGTGTAAAAGAAAATGTACTCTGTATTTATCATTATTGTCATAGAAAAATGTGGTCATTTATATCAATACACAATCAGCTGATTAATAATCTATCAACACTATTCTATGGCAACATTGTATGAGACTATTGTATTGATTCAAAGAGATTTGTATAAAAGTTGTATGTAAATGTCCTACTGTTAAACATGTGTGTTTTTGTGCAGACTCTGAACTTAGAGTGGTCGTGTGAAGTACACATTGATGTATAAATCAGCCCACCCCCCATTGTTTTGCCTTTGACACAATTGCTGTAATAGATGTATGTATGGTTATTACAATTCCTGTATAATGCTCAGTCAATACTCGTCAAAAATTGTACATCACTACATGCAGTAACTTAACACAGATGTAATGTGCCTTTAAGCAAATCTAATTCTATGCAATTTTGTACATTCATTTTTAAATTGTTTAAAAACTGAATTTAGCACAATTTTGTACATAAATTTTGTAGTTATTCAATATTGATTTTAGCATAATTTTGTACATTAAAATTTTCAATTGTGGTCAATACATTTTTGTTATTGGGCACGTTTTTGGCAGCAGAAGTTAATCTATACAAATTATGAGACTTTTTATTATATTGTTTTCTTTCTGAAAGTTGCCATGAAATAGATCACACATAGACATGACTCATTGTTAACAGTAGATATGTGATATTCCATAAAAAAAAAATAATTATTTAATGAAATTCAAAATGAAAAATGACATCACATAAGCTATTACATGTATAATAAGCTAGTAAAAAGTCATGTATTTTCACGATGCATGAATGCCTCTTCACTACTGCATAAATTTGTAATACTAAGAGGATTTTGACATTATCTATATATAAGATTTATCATTTAACTCTTGGTTAATTAGTAAACTTTATTTAATTCTCCAGAGGTCGATAATTTGTTCATTTTTAAGTCGGCCATTATTTTTTTTCTTCTTTTTGGTTTGGTTTACCTGACTGTCTCTACCTGAAATATTTTATGAGGAATTCCATGTATTTAATACTGTCTTTAGCAAGTTTTTTATTCAATTAAGGTAAGCTGTTTTAGAAATTTGACAGAAAAGAAATAGGTCGTGGTTACAAGAAACACATAATTTTATAGAAATGGATGCATAGATAGGACAGGGTAAAGTTTGTTGTTAACTTAAAAATGACTACTGTAAACTTTACCCACATTAGTGCATTATCCTCACCCCTTTTGGCTCCCCAAATCTCAGGAGAAAAAAACCTAGTTCGGGTATATAATCTGCATCGACTTTTAACCTGTCACATCCGACATCTTGAAAAAAGTTTCTTTGAACCTATCGTAGTATACCCTCATACCCGAAAATTCCTTTAAGGGTAAATTTCTGTGGTTAATACAAGCCCATTTACGGTATAGTTATATTCTAATTCGCCCAGCTCAAACGAATATAAATTATTTACTAAATAAAACTCAACACATACTTAGGATTAAGTGTGCCTACATAAGTGTAGCAGACTTCGAACTGACAAAGAAAGCTATAGTCAGGGTGAAATAATTATATTCCTAATTTTTTAGATACAGATAATTTAGCATGAACATCTTCTGTAACCTAACCATCTTTAGCAGATTCTGATGACCAACGGCCATGTTTTTTAAAAAGTCTATCTGCTATACCAGCTGAAGCTGCAGCTGTGTCCCCTCTTGATCGCAAGCTATGCAATCCAAACTTGGATTTATCCAACCATATTGATTCTAAGGCTGCTAGCAACACCTCTCTAGCTCTGGTATACGATAACGGATTATTACCTCTCAGCTTAAAACACTGAGATTTCTTACAGAAACTAAGAGAGCGAAAAATAAATTCATCAGAATTGTTATCAATTTTACACATATACAGATATCGTTCCAACATTTTTACTGGACATGTAGATTTATACGTTCTGGAAATAAGTACATTACTACCTTTTCTAAAGTGGTCAGTTTTGCTCTTTTGAACAAATAAATTAACACTAATTTCATTAATAACAATATCCGATTGTCTTAGATGTACAAGTTCTGAAAATCGCAAGAAGCCAGCATAACTAATTAAACACATACAACATATTCTGATATCACTGAGACTACTATATTCATGCCCATAAATAATTACAATTTTGTTCAACATGTCTGGTGTAATTGGTTCTTTTTTATTGATGGTAGCATGTCCTATAATTTTATGAGCACCTTCCTTCACTGAAATACACAAAGTTGATTTACAAGGATCAGGAAAACCGGATAGCTTATGTGCCCAGCTAATGGCATAATAAGCTTCATCTATTTTAGCAGCTGAACTGTGGTTCTTTGATAGATGTATCAAGTATAATGAGACATAAAAGTCTGTAGCTGGTAGAGGATTAACATTAAAATGATTATTACACCACTTACAGAAATTGTCAAAAGCATATGAATATTTGTTGTATCAGCTCTGGAACATTGGCAAAACTCAGGTAATAAATCTGCAAGTTCGTGTAGATAAGGGTCACTAGAGGAAGGGATGTCTGCCCATCTCCCGCACTTAAATATATCTGAAAAACGTGCATTGGAAAACGGAATAAATATAAAGATATACTAAAAATAAAAAATAAAAAACCATAATTTTCTTACTTGACCTCGTCATTAGTGCGACCTTGTCAATATTGACCTTGCCAATTATAATCATTATATAATTTGGCCTTGTCTCATTATTCAAGTTACAACAATTGACCATGCTCCACCTTTAGAGCCTTGCCATCTTCTTTATTTGATCTCTGACCTTACTCTATATAACAAAGAGCCGTGTCATGCAAGAAAGCAATTGACAGTATATCAGTGTAAACAATGATTTACATACATTCAGCATTTAGTTTTACTGCCAACACTCTAGAATTAAAAGTACTGGAACCAAACATGGTTTTGGTATTCATACCCTGTACAAATATATTCTGATGAGGTTCAAATTCTAACACGTCGCAAACATAATGTTGATAATCATATCCTTCTTTGAAAATCGAAGTCCAAAAAGGAGATGAGGGCCACTTCGGAACTATTAATGTTCCCTTGGCCTTACAATAAATCAAATGTTTGATGGCCCTCGAAACCAATATTATAGGTGGAACAATCCAGTTATTTTCAAATTGCCAATTCTGAGAAAAAGCATCGACTGCCTCAGTACCCGGATTCCAGTATTTCGAATTAAATCGATCCAATTTTGAATTTGAGTCATTGGCAAATCTATCTACAGTGTGAGGCCCCCACATGGTATCAATAAATTTGAAAAATTCGATAGTAGTTGCCCAATCTTCATGATCAATCAATTTTGAAATATAATCTGCTTTGGTGTTTTCAGATCTAGGAATCCAAACAACATCTAAAGAAATACTTAATTCTGTACACAAATTGAAAATTTTTACAGCTATATTTTGTAAATGCAGTTTTGTACTTCCCTTT
>MJUT01030364.1:231146-248589 GCA_002080005.1 Gigantidas platifrons
CTTAATATTTTCAAAAAATGTTTTCACCAGTCGAAAGTCAAGTAATTTTCCTTTCTAAAGAGACCCCATTTGTTAGTGTAGGCCTACGAACTGCTGAGGTATCATACACGAACCAAAACAAAACGGCGTGAAAATCCGAAGTCGTACACGAGATGGGTGGCCCACTTCACATCTGTGTACAGACTTTCCCATAGTAAGTAAGTAAACTTTATTTAAAGTCGGCATAGTATGTACAAATTAACAAATAAACACGAGCTCTGAAGAGCTCTTGAACCGACTACGTAAACGAGTCATTTTGACTGGCTAAATACTTTCATTCATTCAAATTATGTTAAAATTTCTTACCTTTCGCCAATTTATATGCCCTTTATGTCTGGTTTTTGAAAGAAATACCCTTCACATCCTTGCCAAACGCCATACACTTGAAAATTGAGAGAGTTCTAACGGGCTGAACAGATTGGCTGAACAGATTGACACCAATCTAATCAGCCAATCAAAAAGCCCGTTAGAACTCTCTCTGTACACAGATGTGAAGTAGGCCACCCATCTCGTGTACGACTTCGGATTTTCACGCCGTTTTGTTTTGGTTCGTGTATGATACCTCAGCAGTTCGTAGGCCTACACTAACAAATGGGGTCTCTTTAGAAAGGAAAATTACTTGACTTTCGACTGGTGAAAACATTTTTTGAAAATATTAAGGCGTTCCAAAGTTACGATCAATTTAACACGACCACTTAAAAAAATGGAAGCAAGTGAGTTCCTCCCCTTGTTGTATTATATAGTTTTTTTTTCCGGACGCACCTAGCCCCTGTGTCTTTATAGGGTACATAATGTCAAAGAAAAACAATTAAGGCGTTTTTAAACGGATTTTGATTATTTTTTAAGCAGAAGACGTAACAATTTCTAGGCATAATCTTGTTTTGGCTAGTTTTCATTTTCTCAGTGACAACATCGTAATGGTAAAACATTTGAACGTCCATATGAAAATCATCTTTAATCTCAAATTCTAGAACCAAACATCAAGGCTAACACATTGACTCAAGTCTCGTAATTGGAAAAGAGAAGGAAACCACAGACAACCATCCTACTCCTGACTGGGTACATAGACAATAACAGTGCATTGACTTGACATTCCCAGATTGGTGCCGAATACGTATATCGAATTTTATGTCAAGTCAATGCACTGTTATTGTCTTTATACCGCAATCATTAGTGACATTAATGGATATTACTACCAATATTCAAATTATTTTAAAAAAATTAGTTACCCCCAACTGATTTCTAAATGTTATAAACGGTCACTTGTAAATATACTGTCAACGCATTTTGACTGCTCAAATAGAACGATTGCAATATAAATGTATTTCTATGTGGAAATGGTGGGTTAAAAGAGCTTTAAACCTTCCTCTTGTATGATTATTGTCCATAGTTTCGCAAGGTAACACAAGTTTCACCACTCCAAACAAAAGGGTGTGGGTCAAAAACTAATTGAATCCATCTTGAAGAAATTTTGAAAAATTTTGTAAAATCAGGATAGTTCTCTTGAGGAAAAGCACGAGCTGCTTTTTATTGATAGACTTCGATGTAGATGTAAAAATCTGAGTAGCAGCTCAGTATAGGCTCTAACATATCGGAAAAGTTGATTGAAATATGTATAATACTACATAAACGGGTGAGGAAGGAATATTGCTGCTAAGATGTGGAAAATTAACAATATCAAAATTAAAATCGTCCCTTTTGAAATATATCACGACGTTAACACTATCCCCAAAATTATCTGCCACAGTAACTAACCTCTGCTCCCAAAAATCTGTAGTCGTCCGAATTCATTGCTCTAAAAAGAAAAGAACACCTGGGTTGCGTTCAATATCGTGGCAGCTAGCCTAGCTGCTAGGCAAAATAGCCATGACGTTATTGAACGATTAGCTACGTAGCAGTGCTAGCAAATATGGCGCCAATCTTATAGAATAATTTCTTGGAACATTTTAGCTAATCGTATTTGTCTAGTTACCTTAATAAATTATCATCCGTATTAAAAGCGTTGCCACTTCCTGCAATGCCACTTTTTGCCTTACGAAATTAAAATTAGTTTTTGCCGCCATCTTGGATTCAAAAACTAGCATAATTTTTTTAAGCTACAGTGTGTGGCCAAAAGTATTCGCGCATGTAATAAAATCCCTATATAATCGACCAAAACAATATTTTTTCAAAAAATTATTGTGAAGTCATTTCTGGATAGATGTTAACAAATTTTATACCAAAACATTCGGAATTGTCTATATTTTGATTGTTTATTTGCTCATTATGTTTATATGAGTTGTTTTTATTTGTACATAATTTAAACATGATTGTTAATTTTTAGGATTTATTTTTAGTTGAAATATACAAGAAAATCAAAATCAATTTAGCTCCTTAGCTCAAAATTATTAACTATGGTGAGATATTTTTCAAGACCAAAATTATTCTTACATATATTATATATTTTTAGTTTACTGTCAGAGAAATGATTAATTTGTTTTTCCATTCTGTGATAAATAATGATTTAAAAAAAAATGTTCTCATTATTTTTGAATTTTCCAAGTGTTTTCTTTTAGAAGAAGATTAACATCAGTGTTTGTTGTCTTAAGCATGTTCACAATGATATTAATTGATCCATACCATGATGGGTTTTTTTTAGATACAACAGTTTGGTTTCATTATATGCTTCTTTTAGTAGTGGAAATTCCTTTCCAAGATTTTCTAAGCCATACCAATATAATAACATGCCTTTAAAAAAAATAGGATAGAATTTTAAACTATCTTATTAGGTCAGATTTGTTTTTTAATTTGGACAGTCAATTCAGTATGTTAGGTAATATGTACAAATTAGAAAAACTGAAAATCTTCCATTTTGCACAAGTTATCCATTCCAACAGTAAAAAGGTTTTTATTTCAAATGTGAAACATTTTATATCTATCATAATTATGTTGTTCCCCTTTTTTGTCTTCGAGACAAAACACAAGAAATATTTGCATTTACCTTTGGAATATTTCTTATTTGGAATATAGATCAGCACCCTGTTATTCAAAATATACTTCTTGTTATTACCTATATATAAGCAACAACATTAAGTTGCATCATAATTTCTATATTATATATATATTCTTTTGTGTAAACAAGAAAGAATCGAAAAAATGAGAGAAAAGGGAAATTCTAATAATCCAAATTCCCATTTTGTATACATATTTGTTAACCATCAGTATTATTGGCCCCCATATAATTTTATATGTTACTATGTTGTGCTTTGTTTTACTCAATTGTTTGATTAAAAATGACAAATTGCACAAATAACTTTTTTTTTAATATTACAACACCTATTTATTAATTTCGGCAGGGTACTAGTACATTTTTGGAATAAATAGAGAAGGCACAGACCTGTATTTTATTTTATCAATTTGAAAGATAAAACTGCTCTCATTAGTTTGATGCATGATTGGTATGATTACACTTTCATTGAATGCTCTTTTTTCCACATTTACAACTGTACATTTGTATATGTTAAAAAAATATGTATGCTGCAATAGCGAGAGGTGTTTAGAAAATCTCATGAAAAAATTATTTTTCCCTATCTAGATTTTTCTAGACTTTTGATATGGTATTAGGAAGACATTTTGACACAAGAAAATCCAGAGTTAAGTTCTTTTGCAATTAGTTTGAGGTTTGGCTATTTTTTCCCATAGATTGACTGGATTATTTTGTAAGAACGGAAAATGCTCAGTGGATCGATTTGTACTTGTAGCAGATGAAATCATGATGTCAACAAACAACGGCGGCTGTTGCAAATTTCCGAATTTATACGACCCTAAACATTTTATAAAGTAAAACTGTAAATAATAGATGTTATACATGTAGTCCATTTGAATGCTATAGACCACCTAAAAAAATTAATTAAAAATTCATTTTAATTTTTTCTCTTCTTTT
This sequence comes from Gigantidas platifrons, assembly GCA_002080005.1. Lineage (NCBI taxonomy): Eukaryota > Metazoa > Mollusca > Bivalvia > Mytilida > Modiolidae > Gigantidas > Gigantidas platifrons. The sequence goes on from MJUT01030364.1 coordinate 235,108, forward strand.
TTCTTCAAATATATATTTCAAACGTGTCTACGAACTCTGACAGTAACTTTCAGAATTTTTCATCCATAGATAAAAAAAAAGTTGCCCATTAGGTGTCTATGTTAAATATTTGCACTTATATGTGTAATTTCCAGTGGAGTAAGCATGCTTTAAAGAACAGCACTCAGTTGTAAACAAAAATACAAACATGTGCTTGATATGCAAATTTTATATATCATATGACTGACCATTTAAATATCAAATGGGCTTGCATGAATAGAGTTGTCCATTTAATTCAAAACACATGTATCAAGGTCATTGTCTCTTGATTTTTAATTATCATGGACACACTCTCTAGTTAAAAAAATATTGAAGAATGCATAGAGCTTGATTTGCATTCTTTTTATTCAAGCAAGAGGCACTGTTGGTTTTATTTTTAATAAAATAAACAAATATGACTGAAAAACATGCATAAAATAAAAGCAATAAAAACAATTTATGAACTTTCAATAAGCGAAATACAAGTAACAATGTAGGCCTCAAAAGTAACTGTTACCCTCTTCATCTGTCTACATAATGCCAAATTCTTGTAAATTAATAAACTTATTGTAGAATTGCTTTGTACTATATGGAATACTTTTTTTAAAAGTGAAAAAAAATTAATATACCTCCACAGAATAAAACAATTTAAAAATGCATTTGATATTCTTTAACATTTATAAACACTTTTTAAACTTTATTTCATAGATAACAAAATCCATCTATTTTGTAATAAGGAAGACCCTAATTGCTGATATCATATCAATAGTAACTGGTTGATAATCTACTATTTGATCCATTCATCAATAATAATCTCTGAATGGTATTTCAAGTTCACCTTGATTTCACAAGGCTAGTTTCCATTGTTATTTCCAATCATCCTTTACATGTCATCTTCTTTGATATTTAAATGAAAGTCACATGCCAATAGTATATTTGCATGGGGACCACATGTTTTATTTTTGTTTACAGTATGAGTGCTGTTCTTTAAAGCATGCTTACTCCACTGGAAATTACACATATAAACATATAAAATATATATGTGAAGAAAAAAGAAAAGAAAACATTAAAATGGATTTTTAATTAATTTTTTTAGGTGGTCTATAGCATTCAAATGGACTATAATTATTATTCTTAAGCTGACCATTACTGCTCCATCGGTTGAATCTGAATTTTTCTAGTTAAAAATTCGATTGAAGCATATGCAATTTATACACAAGTTATCTCCCTTATTTTCATATTTTGGCATATTTCGCTTTCATAAAATTCTTACTTTTCCCCTATTTAGATTTTTCTAGACTTTTTATATCTTGAATATGTTTATGTCAAGAACTAATTACAGTTGAAATAAATTCTTTTGCAATTAGTTTGAGCAAGGACGTTAATAAGATTCAATATACGTCCTTGGTTTGAGGTAAAACCGTAGATTGACTGGACTATTAATTATGTTGAAATATAATGGAAATCTTCCTAACTCTGACAATACTGCAATGTTGGTTGTTTTTTTATGTACACCAAGAATGAATTTACAACACTTTAAATGTATTTTCTCACATAATCACATCTATTCACTTAAAATGAATAGATGAATTTATTGAAGAATATCGGTCTTTGTTCGAGTTGTCGTTCTTTATATAGGTTATTGGCTGGAAGCCTGAAGAGTTGTCTCCCGTTTTGTATATAAATCTTAGCGTCGCAAAAAACTTCCCCTTTTACGTTCAAGACATCTGAAAGGTGAGGTCATGCAAAACATGTATTTCTACATTGCTTACAATCAATCTGCAGACAAAAACCCACCTCACCCACCCAAAAATTGTTGAAATTGTTTTTGCATGTAAAAAGGGACACAGATTGGTGCGGCTTTGCTTTCTTTTTCAGAGGTTTGGCGAGTGGTAAATTGAAGGCTAACGAGCTACCTGCACGGCTGCCAATGAATGTCTTCAAATTGAAGGAAAAGACGATGATGAATTGTTGAAGTTGCGTTACCATTGAAATGATTCACGTTGGCATAAACGCGCCATCCAATTTTGTAAATTTACTTTCACTTGATTTCTGTTCCCAGGGTCAAGTATTTAATTTAAAGTTTGTGCAGAACAATTGACAAATTTCTAGCTACAATTTTAAGTTTTTATCAATGTTGCTTCAATTTCTTTCTTTGAGAAAATCATTGTGCTTTGACCCGGATAATTTTAAAGAATTCAGACATTTGCATATTATTGAACATTATTTAAAGTGCTAAATATTGAACTGTGAAATGAATATTGTTGATCTTTAATATTCAACTCCATGCTACACAAGTTGTGTGCTTTTGTTGATTGAACTTTAATATTGAATTCCATGCCACACAAGTTGTGTGCTTTTGTTGATTGAACTTTAATATTGAACTCCATGCCACACAAGTTGTGTGCTTTTGTTGATTGAACTTTAATATTGAACTACATGCCACATGTTGTGTGCTTTTGGTGGGACTGCAGCGTACAAGTATTTGTTGGCAGTCCCAAATAATTTTGAAATAATTGTATGCAGCCGTGATCAAACAATTTCGCCAGTCTAAATAATAAATCATAAGTTTAATGCTTTTCTGTTTTATTTTGCCTTTTTGCATAAGATGTTTTCACCAATAATGATCCAGAATAAATATTGTCAAAAGATGGGTTTTCTTTTTTGCATTTTATAGTAAATGGGTTGAACATGCTCCAAATATCGTTACCATATAACAAAATAGGTTTAATAGTTACTTATGGTCGAACACATGCATGCTAGTTCTAATATTTGGATTGAGTGACAGTAGATCTTTTTTTTATTTAGAAAATGCTTTTAGAGATTTTTCATATAATTCATTTTGAGCATAGGAGTAGGATCCAGATGAACTAAACCAAATTCCTAGATATTTACAATTAGATACACATTCAATATTTTCATTTCCATACCTAAAATTCTGTTTAATAAGTCTGCCTGCCTTATTGAAAATAAGAATTTTAGTTGACAGTGAGACACCAGTCTTTACAGTATGTTTTAAGTATATCAAGTTTTTCTTGTAAACCTTTGGCAGATTTAGACAGTAATATAAATATAATAGTAGTTATGCAAAATTACACCCGATAGCAAGTTAACACTTTCAAATTATCAATTTTATATCTTAAAAGCGACATTTGAACCAGATGTGTCATTAAATTATTTTGTATCGGTGAAAACAACATGCTCAGCGACGAATTGTTGGAAAAAATGTTTGCGTTTGTTCGTTAAAAGTCAACGAAAACGACAGCTTTAACTTCCCCGCACAAATCACTTGATAAAAAGGATAATTGAAAAGTTCCGTCGTACCGTTCCCTGACAGATTTAGGGAATTTTTAGTTGTAAAACAGAGAAATAATCAGAGCACATGCCTACACTTCTTCGAAATGATCCGAAATGATCCGTTCCGCGATTCCGAAAGAATCCGTTTTATCCAAAAGAATCCGTTATGGCTATGCACCGTGTAAATATGAATAATCCTAGAACCCTTTATCATGCAGAAGATATTATTTAAAGGTTTTCTGCCCAGCTGGCATATATATTTTTTAAACTGTCGGAGGAAATAATTAAACGTTTGAGAAAACCAAGGGGCAACCATGAATTGACAATCCAGAAACACTGGCACCATTGGGCACACAAGACACAGAGCGAAGTATCACTAAGCGATAAACAAACAAAAATAACAACAAAAAAGACAACAACAACAACAACAACAAAAACAAGCAAAAAACAAAAAAAACAACACAGAAAACTAAAATGATTAGCAACACGGACCACACCAAAAACCAATGTGAACCCTGGTGGTCGCGAACAGTAAGTAGTTCCTACCTCTTATAAGACACACGTCAAGACGTGATGGACTTATAGATTAATACATGGCCTTTTTCATATTGCCCTTGTTATCAGTCCAAGACCTTGATATCGGCCCGAGGGCTTTAGCTCAAGTGACGATATCAGTCGAGGTCTGATAACAAGGGCAATATGAAAAAGGCCATGTATTAATCTATTTATCACATATTTTGCCAGGGCAGATAATATGTCATTTTCTTTCACAAGAGGGCAGATAACATGTTATTTCCCTGGGGGCAAATAACACGCCGCAAATTATGCTTTTATTACACATGCAAATTCGGCGTTATTTCAATAAAATATGTGATAAACCACTATATACGCAAACAAACACAAATATCATATATAAAACATGACACAACCTGCAAACAAATGGGGGTAGAGAAGAACCGAACATCGCCTCTATGCGTAAATCGTAGCGCACATCACAACACGGAACCATATGATATGACAAAATGTTGGACACCACTACACGCAAGCAAAAACAAACAAGACAATAAGACATGATCCCTCCTTCAAACGATAGGGATAAAGACTAGCCGAACATCGTTTTTATGCGGAAATCGTAGAGGGCATTCAGACACAAAACTAAGAACGAAAAGACACGTAATAGGATAAAATCAACAACACGAATCCCACTACTTAAAACCGACGGCGAACTCAAGAAACAAAGACAACACTGGACACAAAACACTGAATAAAGACAAACAAACAAAAATACAACACAGTACCGGTAAACTAAAAATAAGAGCAACACCAAAACGATGAGGGGAGGGGAGAAGTGATGAACTCTGGTCCTTGCGAAGGGTAAGCAGTCCCTGCTTCATAAAAGACACAACATACTGTAACAGTAGACGAATATTGCTGAAAACTAAATTGCTTTTGATGATTATATAGATTGTAGGGACTGTTTGTCTGTATGTCAATATATCTGTACTTTCTAAAAATTTATGAAAAAGAATAGAAATATATGAAATGGGGAGGGAGTCACCAAGGTCCGAGCTGACATCAACATCAATAAAATATCGAAGCTACCCTTCCTCTCGATGTAACGACAGAATTTCACTATTGCATAATTATTAATCATTAAAATACATGTAGTCTGATTTAATCCTGTCAGTATTGTTGACCACTTAAGCTTTATTGCATGCAATTTGAAGTTCAGCTCCATATGATTAGACAATGTCAAGATAAGCACCTTTGTAAGCTATTTGAGGTTTCAAATAGTAAAGTTTAAAACAATCTGAAATAATAGAGTTCTCTATAATTGAAGTCATATACTTTAAACAGGGTGTTGCAAGTACAAAGCATTTCATCACATCCTGGGAACATACATTTATTAAGTTTGGGAAGCCATAAGACGCTTATGAGGTTTTGCTATTGCAAAGCCATAAAACCAATCTATGAATGTATTTTCAATCTAATAGGGATGTATCACACTTATAAAGAGACATTGATATTTTATCATATCCTTGTTTCTAGAAGGTACTACACACATTCTCCGTTGCAATATGAGTGTTCACCAATAGGGCTGGGCCAAGCCAGGTGCATCCTTTCTGCCTATGGTATTATGATTCCGAAGTTTAAAAGGATCATGTGCTAAATAGGAGCGACATGTCTGCTCACAGTCTGTTATTTTAATGAGCTAGCACCATTAAAATCCAACTAAACGTGTTGGTTCAGAACAAAGCGGACGTCATCTTCATTTCATCGAAATGTAACGCGTTCTTGAAATGATTTAGCTGAAATAAATGCATGCTCCTTTGTCACTCACTCACTCACTCACTCACTCACAGTTAATTTGCACTTGCTTATGCAAACCGCTTTTATATGTTATAATAATTATGTCTTAGAATCTGGGTATCTAACATATTCTTGACTTGAAGACGTGTTGAAGGCGGTCAGTATTAGGTAGAAGTAGAAGAAGTATGTCAACTATTTAGATTGCACAATTTTGCTGATAAATGGGTGTCAAAAATTCAAGAGCTAAATCTGCAAGATCATTTTCCACATGATTGTATTTTTTTTTTTTTTTTGCATTTAGCTTTTCAACAGTCATTAATAACTTCAAGAATTTTGAAAAGGACGCATAATTTGAGAAAAATGTATCCAATACAGTCAAACCTGTCAATATGGTCACCTCTATTAAGCAGTCACCTCTATTAAAAGTTCATCGTTTTCTTGTCCTGTCAAAGAAAATTTCATATAAATTAAGCCTCCTTTAAGAGGTCACCTGTCTTAAGAGACCACTTTTTCTTTGTCCCAAAGGTGATCTATTATTACAGGTTTGACTGTATTTAAAAGAATTGAGGGGTCTTCGTGGTTGTGATCATTTGGTAGTTGGATTTGCAACTACCTATGCAATCAGTGCCTATCACAACTCACGTTGTGAGTTCGAATCTCGCTAAGGCGAGGTGTAATCGATATAACATTATGTGAAGAGTTTGCCAGTGACTTGCGACAGGTCATGTTTTTCTAGATCCGGGTACTCCAGTTTCTTCCCCCAACATAACTGACCACCACGATATAACTGAAATATTGTTGAAAGTGACGTTAAACACCATAACCATAACCACCTTAAAAGTATTGTAAATACAGAGGTGGTGGTAGTCACCGACAGAATCTGGGAGTGGCATGGTGCGTCCAGAAATGGCGAACTATGCCATCTGTGAGACTCAAGTGACATCGGTAGAGGAATACCAATACCTTATGTACATGCATTGTAAAGCATTTCAATCTGAAAGATAGAAATGTCTTCCATAGTTTTGTTGGTCAATTCCTAACACATACAATTTTAACTATTTAAGAAGAAAAACATATCAATGTGAAAGTCAGTCCTCCAATTTACTGAATTGTACTGTTCACAAATATGATGTATAACTGTATTTTCGTATTTATATTTTCTCTGTAGCTATTTACTATTCATTCATTTTGCTGTTGATACTTTGTCAGGTTTGTTAATGGATTTAATTGACAATTTCGACAAAACGAACAGAATTTGAATGGATTTGTATATTATAGACTGAAAAGTTACTTCGATAAATCTGAAATTTCGACACATCGAAGTTTGAGATAAGAAGAATAAATGAAGTTGCAACCACTAAGCTTAAAACGGGACTTCAGAATTCAGACTTAACATAAATTTCTAGTAAACCGATTTTGACATAATGAGATTCAACTGAACTATCTTTAACATACTGTGATAAAAAAAACAAAACAATTAGTAATTTACACAACAATTACTTGTTATTGTTTTGCACTTTTGTTCAATTAGACATTTCCGTTGTATTAAGGGGTATTAAAACATGTATATACATGTATATATAATTACTCATATTCGATTCCACTTATGTTTTGGAAAATAATGATGATGCGTAAATTCAAAAACAATACAATGAATCACTTCTTTTGTTTTTTTTAACTTCCGCTATGATATAAAAGACTATTTATATATTTGTGGTCACACAAAGAGAAGTTGTCCGAACGCATGCATTTGCATACTGGTTATGTAAGTATGTTTAAATTATTGCAAGAAAATAAATAAAGAAAAATGATTAGATTAATATTTTTTCAATGTAACAGAATCTGCATATTGAAATAGTTAAAAAAGAAATTAACAAATTTATTGTGAATTAAAGTGCATAATTTTACGTATAAGGTATTTAATATATTAAAAACATTGCTGAAAATAACTAAAGCAGCAGATAGGAACACTTATTTGTGATGTTTGTTTGTTTGTGTTTTTTTTATTGAAAAAATGAACTTATTTTTATTAATGTATGCTGACGATACAGTAATATTCAGTGAAAATGTGGAAGATTTACAAAATATGATAAACTCTGTAAATGTCATAGCCAATGATCATGGTTTATATGTAAATCTAAATAAGACAAAAATTGTAGTTTTCAGAAGTAGGGGTAATGTAAAGCCTGAAGAGAGATGCTCTCTAAACAGTAATCCTGTTGAAATATGTGATGATTTTGTTTATTTAGGATTATTATTCCATTATAATGGGAGTTTTTTACATACTCAAAAATCACTGTATAATCAAGGTAGAAAAGCATTGTTTAATTTGTATAGCAAAATTCATGATGACTGTTTTAATCATGAAACATTAATGTCTTTGTTTGATACGTATATTTCTTGTATATTGAGTTACGGATGTGAAACATGGGGTTCACATAAAGGTGAAGATATTGAAAAGGTACATTTAAACTTTTTGAAAAGAACTTTAAAAGTAAGAAGGTCTGCTGTGAATTTTATGGTCTATTTTGAATTAGGACAAGTTCCAATGTATGTTGAACGTTACTATAGAATGCTTAGATACTGGTGTAAAATTTTGAAAACAGAAAACATTGTGTTAAAAACTTGTTATGAATCCATGTTTGAATCAAGTCATAAAAAGTTAAATAAGAAGTTTAACTGGGCTGGTAATATCAGAGATATTCTGTGTAGATATGGTTTCAATGATATATGGATCTCTCAAGATGTTGTTGATGAAGATAAATTTTTATGTGAATTTAAACAAAGAGTTATTGATTGTTTTGTAAGTGAAGCTGTAGCATTCTTTGAAGATTCACCTAAATGTAATTTTTATAGATACATATATGATATTCATAAGTTGCAGTTTTATTTAAGCCGACCTGTGAATTCACAGGGACTTGAATCGCTTTCATAGAGGTCACGCGGCCTATATACCCTATATACTAACAAGGGATGTAACGACCAACGTAACCAAGCCACTACCAGTTCTGTTTCAGGCTTGAAAAAAATATTAAAAAATCACACATTCAAACAATCTTTGTTGTCATTCGCTAGCATATTGATTTATCTTTCCGACGAGACATAATTTTTCACAACTGCTTCACTCTAGAAGTCAGTGCACTCCTGCAAACTTGAAACTTTGCTCCATAATAGGTCACCAACGTTTTGCTCGGACGCAGTCAACGATCTTTACTCAGGGAGTAAAGAGCACAATTGCGGACAATATCCGCATAAATCCTGACTGTCGTAAATACCTATGAACGCCTTCGACTCAACTATCACCAGAACAGTTCACATAGTGCAGACGAAAAGCAGTAACTCACATTTTTCAGTCCGGTATAACTCTTTTCAAATGTTGGAAGCCATTGTTAAAGGGACACACAGCAGCAAATGAAATCTGTCATCTGATTGGTTAATATTTCTCACGAGACGGTAAGTGTTTTTACTTATTCGTAACATATAAAAAATATTGTAAATGATTTTTAGGTATATTATAATCATATAAAATTACTTCTAAACGTAATTCTCACTGATTTTTTTTTTAAAGCATATATTTCAAGCGTTATCAGAATGTGGGCGTGTCGTGAGAAATATTAACCAATCAGATGACAGATAATTTTCATTTCAAGCTGTGTATTTTTAATAATGGCTTCCAACATTTGAAAAGAGTTATACCGGACTGAAAAACGTGAGTTACTGCTTTTCGTCTGCACTATGTGAACTGTTCTGGTGATAGTTGAGTCGAAGGCGTTCATAGGTATTTACGACAGTCAGGATTTATGCGGATATTGTCCGCAATTGTGCTCTTTACTCCCTGAGTAAAGATCGTTGACTGCGTCCGAGCAAAACGTTGGTGACCTATTATGGAGCAAAGTTTCAAGTTTGCAGGAGTGCACTGACTTCTAGAGTGAAGCAGTTGTGAAAAATTATGTCTCGTCGGAAAGATAAATCAATATGCTAGCGAATGACAACAAAGATTGTTTGAATGTGTGATTTTTTAATATTTTTTTCAAGCCTGAAACAGAACTGGTAGTGGCTTGGTTACGTTGGTCGTTACATCCCTTGTTAGTATATAGGGTATATAGGCCGCGTGACCTCTATGAAAGCGATTCAAGTCCCTGTGTGTGAATTATATGTATAAACCTTTGATTTGTAAATATCGTATACATGCACATAGTTTAAAGATTGAAACGGGACGATATTTAAACATTGATAGACAAGAAAGAATATGTGATTTTTGTAATGATTCATGTATAGAAGACGAATTTCATTTTATATTGAAGTGTAAAAAATATGATGACATGCGTAAAAAGTATATTAAACCTTACTACTGGAAGAAACCATCTGCTTTTAAACTGATACAACTATTGTCAGTTTGTAATATTAAAGAGCTAAATAATCTATATAAATTTTTGTATTCTGCTGAAAAGGTTAGAAATTGCTTAACTTAATTGTCATGCTCCGCTATGAATATATTCTTGTATTGATTGTATGTATATATGCCTATAAGCTGTATTGCTTTTGGTAAATAAAGTATTATTATTTATTTTGCAAATGACGAATAATTTTTTAAGCAGTTTATTATTTTTTTTACTGAATGCATGTTTTGTTATATTTACAGAAGATAAAAAGGCAATCATTAAAATAGTTTGTGACGTGTTTGTCACATTTTAATATCGGTTGTGTTTTAAATAGTCAATGCCACTTATAAAACAAGTACTTTTTTCAAGTAAATTTTATTGGCGATGGAAACCAGAGCAATGCACAGACCAAACAACCGACCTTTAGTAAAAAATTAACGAACTTTATTAAATATATAACATAGTTTTTTGATTGTATAATCCGTTACATGCTACATCTTATTGTTGATTGGCACTTATTGCATATGTAGATGCAAATCAAGTTGCTATGCGACCGCGGCCATGATGGCTGCCTTGTTTATATAAATATATAATTGGTATGTTTGTATTCTTTAAGTAGGTCGATATACCAAGCTACCTAGACGGAAGTGGGACTTATTCCTATTTTAGATGTCACCTAGTTACGGAACATTGACAGAGCGATAAGTCTAGTAAGTTAGATCAGGGCATCATACCTCTACTGCAGCCATGGCAACGTTCCCTGGGACAGGAACTATTCAACATCCACTCAACCATCAAACCAACATGAATGGCAACATCCAACCTTCTAATGAATGTACGAACAAGTCGATTGATAAAACAACTCATGAACAACCATCATTTAATAGTAGTTTGCCCATTGTGAATGAGACATGTTTAAATGGGAAAAACAATAGCCACCGTTTCGGTAAAGATCTCTCACAGGAATTAAAACAAAGTACATGTAACAGTTTTGAGAGGTCTTTAGGAAGGAATACTCAACATTTCACTTCTTCACAAAAACGTTGCACATATGAATCAACATTGAAGAAAGTGGGTTTCTGCACTGTTGTAGCACTAATTTGCTGTCTCGGTGTTATTGTTGTTTATTTTGGTGTGAAAAACTCAATGGATTCTAATGTTCACACCTACTTTCAATTTGCTGTATTTAAAATGAACACATTGAGATTAAATAGTCTCCAAGAAGAAGACTTGGAATGTTCGAGCAAAAAAGCTACTGTTTGTATTCCTTTTATAGGCGAACGATGCCGGTTTATTGCTTTAGATAGTAAAGGAAGTTCATTTAAAGCAACAGCCAACGGAACATTTGAAATTTCATTATCCGTCACTTTGTTGTTTGGGGATTCGACACGTGTTTGTATACGATACAAGAAAGATGGCAGAGAAGTTTGCGGTAAAGCCGATCTAGCTAATAAATCAATCATCACTTTAAATGTTCTCGATATTGCTACTCTAAGCATCAGTGACGAATTCTATGTGAAAATAGGATGTAAAAAAAGTTTGTACTTAGACGCTAACCTGACGAGGATCATGATAAAACGTTACTTAACTTAACTTTTTAGTGAACATTGTTTATTTGTTATTTTGATTGGTGGTGTTGATCATCAACGTGACTACCATATTTATTGGAGGAGGAAAGCCCAGATAATTTTTTTTTTTTTTACATTTGTTAAATTCTTTTTGTAAATAATGTAATTCATGCATTTTGTAAAGTAAAAATATAACTTTATTTGGAAAAAAAACCCGTTATCTTGATAATAAGCATTTATTATATTATTTTTAAAATATTTCCTTATTTCGTAATTAAAATCATATTATTTACTGGTATTGCAATAATTGAAAACAAATGACTATATAATATTTATACAACGGTTTTCCGAGTTAAACGGTGGTATAAATGATTTGTAACACGAAACCATGCAATATCACATCTATAGGTCGTTCATTATTGCACGGCTCTCTGAGAGTAATATTGAAACTACCGCATAGATTTAAAGTGTGCAATATCTCGTATCTGCGTGTATTATTTCATAGTTCTTAGCTGTCGCTGACATTCTGGTATATAAACCATAAAAAGATCAAAGGAAAAAATGCATTCGTGTTGCAATGTTATACATGTATATTAATTCATTAATATATTTTACAATCAGATCAAAACTTACATAAAAACTTAGACGAACCTTCATGTACAGTGTCTGCTAAAACTATTAGCACAATACGAACCCCGCACACGAAAGTCAGGAGAGACATTTGAGTTGAAGGACAATCTAATGCACAAGTACAACAGTAATAACAAAAGTAAAACAACACAAAATCTCCGACAAAACACACTCTTAACAAAAACCAGAAGTTAGAACATGTACCCCAAAACAATAAGCATCTTCTGGTACATATCTGAAGCCCATTGTTAAGCCCTTTCCAAGAAAGCTGAGTAATTTTTGAAACAAGAATAGCCCAAGAAAAATTAAGAACATGTTTTAGCATACTGTAGTACAGCTGCGACTAAAACGCACCAGAGACAGGGAGTCCTTTTAAGTAGTTTTTCACAATAATAACATATTTATGTATACTTTTTAGTGATTTGTAATTAAGTTTTGCTGATCATAGTACTTTGTTGTGATCGCCATTCGTTTCTGGAATGACCTTCATCATGTTCCCACACGTCTCACAGGTGTCTGCCAGTCTACATACACGATGCACTTATCTGAATCTCGTCATAATGGCGAGTTATGTATGTGATTCGTCACATGGACGGCCCTCTCAATGAAAAAGGAATCTGCACCACCGAGGGTGCACTAGATCCCATTTATATTCCTAGTGGTTCCTTCGGGGAGCCAATAGATCATGGTCACGGGACATTTACTGGTGCAACATTTAATCTTTATATCATTATGCTGAATTGTCCTTCTTCGAGTTACGGATTCTGATTACCACTTTGGTATCTTCGAGTTACGGATTCTGATTACCACTTTGGTATCTTCAAACTCCTCTTGTGCCAAGAATAATTGCATTTCCATTACTAAATGATTTTTTTAAATTTCATCATTTAGGAGATAACTGTATTGTATTTGAAAATTTCACGGCATCAATTGGAGATTTGATGGTCGCAAATTGAGTTTACTGGCGACGCGGTAGCGGAGCCAGTAAACGGATATTTGCGACCATTAAATCGACAACTGATGTCGTGAAATTTCAAATACAATACAGTTATCTCCATTCTAATGTAATCATGTGTAGGATAGACATACCTACATCATATTTCCGTATTATTGACAAGATGACATAAGCGGTAATCAGCTAAAATTTAAAAAAAAATCATGCTATTTCAACCATGGAATTGGTGAAAATTACACCATTAAGTCGAAATATTCAAATACAATTCAGTTATCTCCATTCAAATTTAATCATGTGTATTGCTACATTGTTGACAAGATGA
>MJUT01030364.1:248598-262129 GCA_002080005.1 Gigantidas platifrons
GTAAGCGGCAATCGTCTAAAATATCTCATGATTTTCAACCGTGGAATTGATACCATGAAAATTACAGCATTGTCCAGTCACAAACCAGGGATATTAAACAACTACATTAGAATGCAGCATATTCTAAACTATGAACCAAATTGAATCAAAAGCTATAGAGCCTCCGCGTGGGAACTAATTTGTGAAAACTTCAATCTATATATTACAATAATGATGAATAAAAAGTTAAATATTTTCTCTGTGACAGTTCATGATAAATCGCTGCGGAATGTTCAGTGTCGGATTTACCATTGTGCTTAGGTGTGCTTAGGTTGCCCGGGGGGGGGGGCGTCTACTTGCCAAAAGTGTACATCATACATGTCTTACTTAATATAGCGCAATATTTTAACTATTTCTAAATTTCCTAAGCATGTATGCTTGATTGCTTATGTAGGCCTACCGGGTCTACCTCATGCAGGGCCCAAGTAAGGGACCTCATAACTTAACTAGCACAGGGCCTCATTTGTCCTAAATTCGGCACTGGAAATGTCTGAATCACAGATGAACATGAATAATTTCCGTTTGTCGTAGTCGCATATCATTCCTCATTTCCTCGTTAATGACGTGTCACTGAATATGACTTATCATCAGAGGGGATAATATTAAAAGGAGTAGAAGCAACGGGAACTACTAGTGGACCAGGAACTCTTTACTCTAGATGAGCACATCACAATTTTTATAGGGGTTCGTGTTGTTCAATCTTTAGTTTTCTCTGTAGTGTTTTGTGGACCCGATTGTTTGTCCTTTTGTCCCTTTCATTTAAGCTATTGTGTACTCTTTCCTTCTTTGATTTTGACTATTGTGTACTCTTTCCTTCTTTGATTTTGACTATTGTGTACTCTTTCCTTCTTTGATTTTGACTATTGTGTACTCTTTCCTTCTCTCGTTTTGACTATTGTGTACTCTTTCCTTTGATTTTGACTATTGTGTACTCTTTCCTTTGATTTTGACTATTGTGTACTCTTTCCTTTGATTTTGACTATTGTGTACTCTTTCCTTCTTTGATTTTGACTATTGTGTACTCTTTCCTTCTTTGATTTTGACTATTGTGTACTCTTTCCTTTGATTTTGACTATTGTGTACTCTTTCCTTCTTTGATTTTGACTATTGTGTACTCTTTCCTTTGATTTTGACTATTGTGTACTCTTTCCTTTGATTTTGACTATTGTGTACTCTTTCCTTTGATTTTAGGATTTTGATTACCGCTTTGGTTTCTTTAAACGTTCCTTAAATAAAACATGAGCAACACGAAGACTCAAGGCAGCAATATTACAGACATAAACATGTCTACATCGCCAATTCAGAATTAGGATCATGTTTTATTCTACTAGTATTAGCATAGAACGTTTACCAAAACTTACGGCAGAAATGTGAATGTTTCAAAATTAAGCAAATAAATTTAGGTTGACGAAAAGAAATTACCAATGTACAGACTTTCTTTGCTAGACAAGTATGACCTTTAATGTGAACTACATCTACAAATTATAATAGGGTTTACACATATTGTGAACCCCACTTTTCTAACATTAATGACTTGACTAATCATTCATTTAATTTGCTATAGGAAAAGCTTTTACTTCATTGTTTTGTTGTATAAACTGATAATTTTAACAGTGTGTTCTTTCCACCAGTGTATTCTTTCCAGAGGACAAGTTACACTAGTGTATAATTTCCAGAGGAATTATTGCACTAGGTTATTATTTTCATGTTAACCCTAACCCTAACCCTAACCGGAAATTCTACACACCGGAATAAAAGTACGCTTACAATATCCCTTGTGCGGTTAATACATCATTTGTATTTGTGTTCTGTATTACACCATCATACATTGTATGTAGACTAGTAATTACCATAGCATAACAAAACAACATTGATGGAAAGATACTTCATGCAGAGAACCAAAGGAATATACGATTGTAAATTGTATGTATAATAGTGCAGCGGTCAAATCAAAATAAGACGCTTATTTTAAATTTGTAATGCACCCTCAGAAGACACACATGGAAACTAATTTATATGAAAGACTAGAGTGTCTAGTTACATTTTCATCTGGTCGTCACCAAGTCGTATGGTCAGATTCTTTTTTACGGCACTTTTGGTATCAGTGCCCTAAATTTTGAAAACACGTACTATTTCAATTGTCACAGTTAAAAGAAGTAATACCTTAAATGTTGGTTACCGATATTAACTTTTGAAAGTTAATTCACATCGATAACAACTTAAAAAGTTCATTGACGACCAAGATGAAGCCGTTTTAAAAAAAATATTAACATAATAAAGAGGTAGGAACAAGTGTCCATAATATTGAAAAATTCGAATTATTCTCCGACATAAAATATATCCTTGATTTGCTGTTTTTTAATCGTAATTTATGCAAACGAATATAGTCTTCACTTTATAATCCATATCAGATCAAAATATAGTTCTCTTTATGAAATATCGTCTGTTAAAGATGATGTGTCATTTCAGCGTTCGAATACATATTCCGGAATAATATCCTACCCGATTTTCTTCGACATTTATCGTAGTCTATTCCGTTCTTAGTGACATATAGACCCGAATTGTTTGATAACTTTTGTCATTTTGAAACATTTAAGCCTTATTTGTATATTTTAATTTGTTGTTCTAGCATCTGTTATGATGAGATGATGTGATAAGATATAAACTTTTTATGTTTTATTAACCAGATAGGTTATAAAAAGCCTGATTAAAAATTGTATTATTGTATTACTTAAAACCGTATCGGTATGGTACTGATCAAAATCCGAAAACATGTCGGAAAGTTGTAGTCCTGTAAAAGTTGTTCCCCCTGATTCTAAAAGGGAACGTAGAGGTATAAACTTGAGTCAGTGCATTATCTGCCAAAAGTACTCGTCAGAAAATTTAACGAACTTCGGTATTAAAGGTAAATGCAGCTTTATTGAAGCGTTAGAATTACGCAAAGATGACAGTACTATGCGCAAGGCAACAAAGTCAGATATTGCTCATCAACTTGAAGAGGAAGCTTCCAAACATGTTACACTTTCAGCCTTTGATTTTGCTTGCACTGTTGTTATCAGAGATGGTATGGCTCTCATGCAAGGAACTAATGTCAAACAACATAAAACGTTCGGTGATCTTGCATCAGAGTATGTAAAAAATCAGGTGAAACATTTTGAAACAGCTTCAACTGTAGTAGATGTTTATGATCGGTATGATGTTAAAAATTCGATTAAAGGTTGTGAACGAGATGGCCGATCGAAATCACTTGGTAATCCAAAGGTTTTTGAAGTGATTGAAGGTAGGGTCATACCAGATTGGACGAAATTTCTTTCTTCCAGTCAAAACAAGCAAGCGCTTATATACGGTTTATGGGTGAATATATTTGTAACATACTTTCAACAAACTCCATTCTTTCGCAAGGACAATCTTTGGTTTTAGCATNCTTTGATTTTGACTATTGTGTACTCTTTCCTTCTTTGATTTTGACTATTGTGTACTCTTTCCTTTGATTTTGACTATTGTGTACTCTTTCCTTCTTTGATTTTGACTATTGTGTACTCTTTCCTTCTTTGATTTTGACTATTGTGTACTCTTTCTTTTGATTGTGACTATTGTGTACTCTTTCCTTCTTTGATTTTGACTATTGTGTACTCTTTCCTTCTTTGATTTTGACTATTGTGTACTCTTTCCTCCTTAAATTTTGGCTATTGTGTACTCTTTCCTTTGATTTTAGGATTTTGATTACCGCTTTGGTTTCTTTAAACGTTCCTTAAATAAAATCTGAGCAACACGAAGACTCAAGGCAGCAATATTACAGACATAAACATGTCTACATCGCCAATTCAAAATTAGGATAATGTTTTATTCTACTAGTATTAGCATAGAACGTTTACCAAAACTTACGGCAGAAATGTGAATGTTTCAAAATTAAGCAAACAAATTTAGGTTGACGAAAAGAAATTACCAATGTACAGACTTTCTTTGTTGTAATTTTAAAATTAAAACTAGACAAGTATGACCTTTAATGTGAACTACATCTACAAATTATAATAGGGTTTACACATATTGTGAACCCCACTTTTCTAACATTAATGACTTGACTAATCATTCATTTAATTTGCTATAGGAAAAGCTTTTACTTCATTGTTTTGTTGTACAAACTGATAATTTTATCAGTGTGTTCTTTCCACCAGTGTATTCTTTCCAGAGGACAAGTTACACTAGTGTATAATTTCCAGAGGAATTATTGCACTAGGTTATTATTTTCATGCTAACCCTAACCCTAACCATAACCCTAACCGGAAATTCTACACACCGGAAAAAAAATACGCTTACAATATCCCTTGTGTGGTTAATACATCATTTGTATTTGTGTTCTGTATTACACCATCATACATTGTATGTAGACTAGTAATTACCATATCATAACAAAACAACATGAATGGAAAGATACTTCATGCAGAGAACCAAAGGAATATATGATTGTAAATTGTATGTATAATACAATACAAAATACCACAGACAAATTAAATAGCATTAAATATAATAACAAGTCACGTTTATTGTCAGTGATATCATGTTATTATATAACTAGAGCAGTATATGGTCCTATATGTTGAACTGTCATTACAAACTTTACAATAGATAAATAAGATTTACAAAGGCATTATGATCTTTTTGTGAAACAGTAACCCTTATTTAGTACGTCATTACATTAAACTAATCTAAAAAATGAGACAGAAGTACAAAATGGCAGTTTTTGTCTGATCTAGTATTAGTTAGTTCAATGCACTGTCTATTCGTATTATTTTTCATGTTTGATGTCAAGCAAGTCGATATATGATGGATTTTTAGACCACAGTGATACAATAAGTTTATAGAAGACAACAGTCGTTTACAACTTCTGTTTCGTAGAGTATGTCCCCTAGTTGGCCTTACCGTAAAGTGGTTAATGTTACACCCATTTTATTTAAATATCTTTTCCCTTTAATTTCTGGAAATTGTACTGGTAATAGCCATAGCTATAGTTGATATCATCTGATTATGATTTTTGAAATATGGCAGTTTAAAGATACTATACATTTAAAGAAAAATGTTGTCATCGTTTCATTTTATAATTCTAAGCGAAGATTGTCCAAAGTACTGATGCAAAATTGTATAGCCTAAGTGATTAAGAAATAAGTACTGTAAATATGGTATTCTGGGGTTGACAACAGTGGTCTTTAATGTTTTCTATTTAACTAATAAGTCACACACAACACAACACACGATTCAGTAATGTTTTATTAATCTCACTATACACATCTTGAACATATTATAAAATATACATTGTTTATGGTAGAAGACGTCACATAAGGAATCTAAAATCTATATTTAGTAGACAGTTGTGGCAAACTTCTTTGGTCCTGTCATTTGTCGAACTGGCTTGACTGGTGACAAGATCCTGCCTGTATGACCCTCATGTAGTATGACGTTCTGCATGTCAGATGGAACTTTCGTCAACAGCTGATCAGCATAGAACATGGCCTAGAAAAAAAAGAGAATATGTATGCCATCATAGAACTAAAAGAGAATATGTATGTCATCATAGAACATGGCCTAGAACAAAAAGAGAATATGTATGTCATCATAGAACATGGCCTAGAACAAAAAGAGACTATGTATGTGTTGAGAATGTTCAATAATACAGGCATGGCAGGATTATAATCGGATAATACAATCCGCTTGTTTTTCTTGAAAACATCTTGTGAATGCAATTATCATATATATTGTATTAATCTTTCTTGCCATAGTTTAGGGTAGTTTTGGGGAGAGTTGTTTGCAACTGGACAGACGGTCGAATCTTACTGTATTTCTATTCGATTCACCTTTGTTGTAAATATAGGCGGTTCTCTATGCCCAGTTGAAATAAAAACGTAGATTGCAAATTTTTAGTGTGACCGACGCGTTTCTGGAATAATCTTCATCAAGTATACTTATAGTCAAAAGACTGGAAAGTCAAGTAATTCAGAAGTATGTTACAGATCTAAAACTACATGAAATCGGGATAGAAAAACAGGCTCATACTGCTTACAATACCTACAAACCACACAGCATTATCCATGTCATTGCTACAGACAGGAGGACTTGCAAATAGAAATAAAATATATCTAGATTCAAGAAAATCTAAATATAAGGTGGTATATATAGACGTTTGTTGAAATTTATAGTCATTAAATAATGTGGTAATTGTTAAAACTAAGGTATTCCCCCTTCAGGCATGGGTGACATTGTCCGATTATGAGTTTTCTGTTTAGACCCTTTGGTTTTCTTGCTCCAAAAGATTTTAAAATTATTTGGCTTTCAAATATTTTGGCTTTGAGCATACCTGATGAAGGTTGTGCACTAAATTTGATATCTACGTTTTTATTTGTTTTCATGAAATGTTATCTTTTATTCATATGGTTTAGCAAAATGGGTATTTCTGTTCGAGTTTGGATTGCTTAGTTTGAAATTGTGATTGACCTCTATGGGCTTACCTTAGTAGCACTGACAGTTTGGACGCCGACGGACCTTGTGAGGACTTTTCTAAGACCACCAAGTCGAGTAGTGGCAGATAACACTCTCATCCTATCGAAACTGGTAGGTATCTGTACTTTAGGACGGGGTATCAGGCCTAAATCACCCATCTGATAATGTGGTAAGGTTCCACCAGGCTGACTGAAATAGGTTAATAGTCACTCTATATTGTTGCTTTTCTCTCTTATTGTCTAGAATATTATTCTAATACCCCTCGTTGACCGATCAAAGATGGCTATAATCTATGTCTTCAAGTCATGATTTGAATAGTATTATTGCTACATATTTTTGGCAGGACATTTTGCATATTTGGATAATTTTATAAATAATAATTATAATAGAATTTAATAAACCTTTAAGATATTGTATTATTTTGTCGAAACATACAATTAATTTTTTTCATGCAACACAGATACATTTAGTAAACCGTTACACATTCTTCAAAGAGTTTTTCCATTTATGCTGGTCAGTAATGCCAATCATGTAAGTATTTTTCTCACAATATTATGTGAATTTATAATAATGCCACAGAAACATCCACATTTCATGCAATACATTTTGATTTTATTGTATGACTTTCAACAATACATGTATGTCAGTTATATTGTGGTAGTAAGTTGTAATCTCTCGCCAAATATGCACTGGCCATATGTAGAACTGTTAACTTCACTTGCACTTTACAAACTGAGAACCATGAAAATAACACAACATTCATGATTTATCTCGGGATTTCTACAACTGCTAGTCCTTCCCGAGCACATGAGTTCACCCCCGTTTCTTAGTAGGGTTTGTGTAGTTTAATCTTTAGTTTTCTACACCCCCGTTTCTTAGTAGGGTTTGTGTAGTTTAATCTTTAGTTTTCTACACCCCCGTTTCTTAGTAGGGTTTGTGTAGTTTAATCTTTAGTTTTCTATGAAGTATTTTGACGACCATTGTTTGTCTTCTTATGTCCTTTTTACTTTTAGCCATTGCATACTCTATCCTTCAAATACAGCTTCTGATTATCCCTTCTGGAGTCTCCAAACTTCTCTTATTTACATTAACGTGATAAATCCGCCCCTCATCATAAAGTTTACTTGTACATCGTGTTACCTATGATACCTATCTGGGACCAATTATGTTTATGGCTACCATTTGATGTATTCGTAACATACCCTCGTTTAATACCACCTTCAGTTCCTGGGATTTTACTAGCACTTTTTCGTCGGATGGTTTTTTCTTCTATTCCGAGCTCTTTCATCTGAGGACCCACTCCTATCGCTGCTGCACTGTTAAGTATTATAAGGATATTCTCCAACATATTATCACGTCTCTCTATTTCATTGATCTCGGCCATTTCTCCCTCCAGAACCGGTTCTTCTTCCGGTTCAGTTTTCTATAGAATAGAACGGAAATAGTCTTATAAAGCAGCATATTTATGATTGTCAACATATAAATTTGTTGTTTGGGAGTCGTATTTTTAACATACAATTGACATTCGCGCACCAATTATGCCCTTCTCTTGCAGTCAACATATTCCTGTATTTCAACGAGGTAGATTTCAAATAAGGAAAGGATAAGCAATCGATTAATTTAGATACTTTAATGTCAACTTCGCTAATTAGGTAGTTCCTCTCTTTAAAGTTTGTGCGCTTTCCAGATTTTTCTAGATCGCATATATCCCAATAACATTGAAATCAAGAACACAGCAGACTCCGGGTTTGTAACTCGATTAACACGACGGGTGCAACTAGTGGAGCAGGAACTGCTTACCCATCCTGAGCACCTGAGTTTACCCCCGGTATTTAGTGGGATTTGTGCTACTCGATCTTTAGTTGTATATGTATGCTTTGTAGATCGTTGTTTGTCCTTTTGTCCTTTTTCTTTTGGCCATTGTGTTCTCTGTTCTTCGATATACGGATTCTGATTGCTCCTATGTTATCTTCAAACTCTTCTTAAGGTAGGTTTCATATATTGATATTTATCTTGGAATTGATGATGAGAACGCTTGAGATCCAAATTGTACCACAAACAGGATAACCTGCATATTATGATCAACAAGATATTCCTACATTTTCAAGAATCTATGATAGTATGCAGAGCAAGATTGCATTTACCCATAAACTTACTATTAAATAATAACAAAAATAACAAAAATAAAAACAATCCACTTACATTTTTAACATACCCAAGAGGGAACCTCTTATAAAAATAATAATATCAAATTTCTCCGCTACTGAGTACAACCCCTCCGAAAAAAATGAGGGGGGATTAATGTGGTGTAAATGAGTATCTTGTGTTAGGAGAATGACACATTTTTTTCACGTTTAATAATTTTTTCTTACTCGTAAAACTAATCGGATAGCCACGGTACAATCTTTAATTAATTTCTCTAGCCTTCTTTTATGTCTCCTCTCTGTATTAAAGTCAGTCTTTGTACTTTTTAATTCATCTTCTAACACCCTAACGTCCTCATTCAGGCGCTGTATTTCATCTCTAAAAATAAAACAAATATAAATGCTATTAATTTAGGTTGTGGGTATTTAACATAACTTTTAACAATAGTTAAGTTATAGCATGACAGGCTTTAGACCTCAATTTCCCTTTCAAAGACGTTTCGCTTGGTATCAATAAAATCGTAATAAGTACAACGTCCTACAGAGTTATGGTATCTGAAATGACTAGATCCGTATTTTCATGACGGTGACAAAATATATTGAAAAATATTATGTCTGTTTATATCTGTTTTTATTTGCCACAACCGATCCCTCGATAATTTATTATATAAGTCAAAAATAAATTCAAAAATATGTCATCATAATCCGAATGACAACACATCCAATGGTAAAAGAACAAAGACCAAAGCATAACGAACTAATGCAAAAAGAACCACCAGTGATAAAATACGCTCTATATGGTACGTTATTTTACTTTAGTGATCGGCTGACCCAGTGCTACCGACCAAAAGCACTAACACCAAACTCAAGTATTAAAGTTTCAAGACACCAGCTCATGGGCGAAGGTTCAATGGCAATTCTTTATAACCTCCCGGGCTATCCAGTAAAAAGTAACCTAACATAAGTTCTATTTTTTATATATACTAGCGCACAATATAAAGGAAACACATCTATTTCAAAACATTTTTGTTAAGATCTATATTTCTTTGTAATACTTTAAACTTACACATACCTACGAAATTGTTAATCAATCAATGGATATATTGTCCCCACATATGGACTAGTTGTAACGTTGTGGGTATTTGAACTTTTTTTGGACTGTTTTAACACGTGGAAATTTTTTCGCGCACCCCAATGGAAAAAAAATTATGTCATTAAAAAATTGGATAAAAATTCATAGAATTCCACGTCTTTCACAAGATTTGAGCGAACGTGTCATATATAGTGTGATATTGTGGCATAGATATCACAGCTGTCGCAAGAAGCTATTGGATGTAGACGTTTGATTTTGTACTCCCTCGGTCAGTTTCAGCAGAGTGGTTCCATAAGAGATTACCTCGTTCTGGGCGACCAAAAAGGTCTATTTTAAAAGTATGTATCACTTTTCTTAGTTAATACATGCTAAAAGGAAGAGCTTGAAGATACTAAAGGGAGGTAATCAGAATCCTTATATCGAAGAGGAACAGACAACACAATTGCCAAAAGAAAAGTTACAAAAGGACACACAACGATCTACAAAACATACACATAAAACTAAAGATCTAGTAACACGAACCCACTGAAAATAGGGGTTGGCATCAGATGCTCTGGAAAGGAAAGCGGTCCGTGCTCCACTAGTGGCACCCGTCGTGTTAATCTAAACATACGTTTATTATTTTGAAGTATAAAAATCTATATCTAACCGTTGAGTTCTAATCTGAGTTGTTGCCATATCAAACTCTGTTTTCACATCTTGATAATATTCACCTTCTCGCTGTAGCTCGGTTATAACATTGTCTTGGAAAGTACACTTCTCTGTCAGCATCTGTATCATCTGTCGATGTACATATATCATTAAAGGTAACAACTAATTTGACAGAATAATAAATATATGATAATATTCCCTACAGATGATAAGTAGCATGGTAGATTTTTGCACATTTTAGCTTATACAGTGGAACCTGTCCAATCCGACACACCAAAGCAGGGAAATGTGTCGGATTGTACAGGATGTTGGAATACCCAGGTTCTATTTTATTAACAGAAATACTTTGGGACCATACATTTTTGTCAGATGTCACAGGATGTCGGAAAACCCAGAGGTCGGATTGCATAAGCTCCACTGTATTTATTTATGTAAATATTTGTTAGATTGATATAATCAATTAGACATGAAAAAGAGTTGACATGTATGTTAAACAAACTTAAGTATCATGAAAAAGACTGTACATTAGATGTGTAATTCTGTAATTTATTTGTTTGATTATAGAATTAGTAAAAAAAAAAGATATGGATGTAAATGGACATGAAAGACTTTTCAATATTTTCTCTTGGACATAATGTAAGTAAAGGAACAGTGCTTTTATTGCTGTTCTGCATTTCGCAGTCACAGTAAGGTCATCAACAATGAGCAAAATTCGTACCCTAAAGTGAGTGTGAAACGGTATCTATGCAGCAGTAGAGTGGAACTCTTTACCTCTGCTGATAAAAAAGCATGAATATCGGCAGGGTTCTCATCACAAACACCTCTAACGTGGGGTACGCACTCTGATACCCACCTTAACATTCCATCAACACCTGCAGATGGAGCAAACATGTCTCAGTTGATACGACATTCCAGTGTTTGATGCTCCTATCATGAATTTCGTGATAGAAGGTTCTACTAACAAGGAATCTATTGCAACAAGGGTTCCTAGTGGATAAATTAATTCATCACTTAAAAGAATTTTACGGTCACGCAACAACCAACTAAACCAAAAGAGCGAATTTTAATGATTATTAGAGAAAATCTTCTATTACAAAGAATACTTGCCCTTTTGTTTGTATTATTTTTTGTTGCTAATGCTTTCTCTGTTTCCTCCAGCATTTCGTTATGCCGCTTTTGTCGTTTCATGTCATCTTTAAGTGAATCATTGTGTTGTAATACCTCCAAAGTTTTGTCCGACATTTTGGATAAATGGGCCTGAATGACAGCATTTTCTCGGATGGCTCTTTTAGTAGTGTCAGCCATTTGTTTGTTTGATACTTTTCTGAATTCTTGCGCGACGTCGTTCACTCTTGTTACCATTTCTTTCTTCAGCCTATTGATACAATTTACAATTAATTAATTCTTAGTTTTAAAATTTATACCCTTTCATAAAAAATGACACCTTAAAACCTTGCAATAGCAAAACTAATAATCAGTTTATTCTTGTGTGGCGTGTGTAGAGAAGAAACTGTTTACAGTTTTGTAGTACATGGTCTCATATTTTATTTGCGTTTTGAATTGTCAGAGGTCTTTATTTTAGTTTTGTTTTAGGTTCTCAACCCTATTTGTCAATAGTACAGGCATCCTAACTGATCACCTCCACTGATTTTTGTTGACACAATTAGATGGGGTGTAACAAGAGTAAAACGTACTTTTAAAAACTTACGTTGGGTTTCATATTTTTCAAGAAGTGTGATCAGCAGAATTTACTCCCCATGAACTGTGATTAGTTAAAAAAATAATTTTCGTGAACTGTGATGAGACCTCTATCCCCGACTCATCTTTGTGTGTTAGTTGGTGTTTGTAAACAAACTACTCCGGAAATACCGGAAGTAACTTGCACTATTGGCACTGTTATAGATTATTTGCACGAGACGTCTATGATAAGGGTTATCAGCCTAGGGTGTGATATTATGGCTAATTTACTTCCGCTCGTTACACATATGCAAAAGCTTTCATATTAGTGCTAACTGTTAAAAGGGAGATAATTCAAACTGATCGTTAGAATACTAGATTTCTTATGCAATAGCTTGAATACATTAGTTAGCAATTTAAATTTTTTAAATTAAGCACAAGCAATTTTACTTAGTAATAGAAATACCTTAATTTGAATATCGGGTTTCAGAAAATAAATTTTAATTGGTTTATTTATTACATCAACCAATCAGGAGGCTGTATAACGCTCATTACAGCATTGTTTTAAGAAAGCTTTGCCTGCCTGTGTGAAATTTATCATTGTCTTGATAGGAGGAAAAGCTAAACTTTAGTTTTAGGGGCATTTCCATATATAACAGTCAGGTTTTGCCTGCTAGCAGGTTAGGTAGTAATTATGAAATGCCTATATGTGCATGTACATATATCTCATTTTTATATGTATGTTGTTAATTTTATTTTTCATAANNNAACCCCCCCACCCCACCCCCTTTTTTCTTGAATATCTCAACTGTGAGACAAGGTCAGGATTTGCCTGCTTGCCCTTTGTTGGGAGTATTTGTCACTTATATTGTAACAATTTTTTATTTTGTATTGAATTGTTCATATTTGTTTGCTGTACATATTATATGGTGTTGTTTAAATAAATGTGACTGTGGAGGTGACAAACCCTTATTCAATTTTGTTTGGAGTTATACTGATGCTACATATGTACAAAACATTTGTGTGAGGAATAGGACACTATTTCAATTTGACATTTACTGTATGCTGTATTGGTCAGCAGTTGGCTGCTTTACAGCTGGACTTCACCTTGTTGATTTTGACATTTTGTTACAGCCATAGTACATTTACATTATCTAACTTGGATTGTTTGTCTTGCTATACTATTATATGTTTTACAGCTAATTAAAGCGGTTTCCATGTACATAGTCTAAGTGCAACCATTCCGGGTTTGGCGCTTTCGCCCCATTCAAATATAAATTTTAATGGGACTAGTGGCCGTTATTAAGTGCCAACCCTTTTTTGTCTCAGGGAGTATTGTTCATTTCACAGGGAGTGAAGGACATAAATTGAGTAAAAAATGTAGATATTGCATGTTTCTTATTTTTGTTGCACTCCCTGATCTTTACATTGTATT
>MJUT01030364.1:263099-290784 GCA_002080005.1 Gigantidas platifrons
TTTCACATTATTAAAACTTATTCGTCATTTTGAATAAATGACATTTATGGGATATATATTGAGTTTGTTATTCTACCTCCTATATCCAAAAAATCAAGCGGCTTGGTTGCACTGGTAGTACAGAGAATAGTGTAGAAAGTTTCAGGTTTTTTCTCTACAGATTTGGGTATCACAATTTATCTGCTATGTCATGTGGTGTGGATATTTCTTTCCGAAATAAAACATAAATAAACATATATGTTTCTTGTCCTGACAATTTGTCGGCCAGTATTCCTCTCTCATTCAGAAGACATCGGGTTAACAGTCTCATTATGGCGGAAACGTGAAGGTTTCAATTAAAAAAAATGTTGCCTTAAAAAGATCCACATTTAATAGATATAATGTGATATAATATCTTATGATGCTAAATTTGTTGTGTTTATTAGTTTGTGATCATTTTAAATTGAACCATTACGATGTATCACTTCCTCAATAAATAATGAAGAAATAACTGTATGTACTATTAACATCCTATCGTTATTACAATCTTCAAGAAAGCTTTTTACATTTAAGAACAATCAATGAGTATAATCTTATGTAATTCGTAATTAAATCAACAATTAACAAAGAAAAAAACAAATTAACAGATGTACATGTTTACTTATTTGATTTTAGTTGTTATCAATTTAATTTGTTGATTTTTTTTTTTTTTTTTAATAAAGATTTTTGTTTTCTAAAGAAAGTTCTGACTATTGTTATAAAAAGATATATACTTCAATACATAAACGGCCCGTCGTGGTCGTGATCGTATGGTTGTTGGATTTACAATTACCTACATTGTATGTAATCACTGCCTATCACCACTGTAGTAATGACGAGGTGTACTCGATACAACATTATCAGATAAAGCTTTTCAGTGACTTGATCGGGTACTCCTGTTTTCTCCATTAATATTAATATAACAGCCCGCCATGATATAACTGAAATAAAGTATGTCACAGTGACTTACGACAGGTCGGTGGTTTTCTCTGTAATAAAGTATGTCACAGTGACTTACGACAGGTTGGTGGTTTTCTCCACGTATTACGGTTTCCTCTACCAATAAAATTGACCGCCATGATATGGCTAAAATATTGTTGAAAGGGCGTTGGACACTATAAACCAACAAACCAAACTATAACTGAAATATTGTGGGAAGTGGCGTTAAACACCATAACTCTAACTCTGTAAACATTGCTTGTACTTGATCAATGAATTGGCAAGATGGTTTATTTTTTATTGATATACAGATTATGTAATCATATATTCCTTCTTACATCTTTTGTTTTATTACTAAAAGTCTTGTTTATTGCTTATAATCTTCATACAAGGATGCATTATTCAACATTGACATGATTCTTTAAGATAAATATTTTTTTGTTAACAGAGGATTAATCTTGCGTTTTGTCACGTCGCTTATAAAAAATGCAAGTCATTCTAAGGATATGAGATTCTGGGAATTTATGTTGCAGTTTCTTTAATGGCGAAAATAACCCCAAGATAATTTTATATGACCAAGAGATTACCAATTAGTCGGTATTACTGAGGAACATTGAACAATAAAAACGACGTGTTGGAAGTACTAGTGTACGTTAATATATATTATATAACCGTCTAAAATGGTTTGTAAAACAACACCAAGTACACAAAACAAAGTGATAAAGAATTAAACACTTCGTTGAATGACAAAATGTTCGTCCCACCGAGGGACTTTATCAATGTCTATTTAAATAATATTTAGAACCAATATGGCGTATATATTAGAAACTATCCCTTTCCAACGGGGGAAATTATCAGCGGGGTACCAATGTCTGAGTCTAATAATCATAAATAAACAACTATATTAAAATGAGCATAAATCATACACGAACATTAAAAAATATTAAAGTCATTGTGATAAAAGTCTTTACATATCATCACAGAAACAATTGTGTCATTCTTCATTAAAACAATATTATATACAATGTATCACATCATTTTAATTGCACTTAATTATAAGTAAAATATACGAATGACATAGGAAATAAATGAAATACAATATTAAGCGAGTTCCTGACCATCGACACATGACTCTTTAATCATTTTACATAATAGTTTTTTTTTACTGAACTGGTCAAGCAAGAAACCCAGATTGAAAAGACAAACTCTTTATAAGCGTTTAGGAGCAAGTAAACCAAGACACGCAATAAGTTCTCTGCAATCAAAATAAGATTGTGCAATGTTATGTTAGCGTTCAGTGAGTAGGATGTCATCCGTGACGATGACAAGTCTACAAACACATATAAACAATGTAGGTAAACGATGGCACTGAGATTATAGTACATTCTATTCATTCTTGTGTACAAAATGTTGACTCTTATTACATTCCTACATTTGGGTGTTTAATTTGAACAAACTTGCAGATGCATTTGGAATACAACATTATTGTGATACAAGAATCAATTTTGCACCAATTCATTGGGTCCAAGTGGAACAAGGATCATTTGTCTTTTAAAGTTGTGCCTGTTCAAGATCCATCTTCCATTGTAATATTAGTGTTGCTACTGATAAAAGTACCCCAAACAAAGGGAACATTGCACGGAGTTTATATATACAAAAAAAATGTACATGTACATTAATTAGCCTCAAAGCCAATATATGATAAGTAAATGATTTTTGATTCTCACATATGCAGGTTGTACATTTTTTTTTTAAATATCATTTGTATATCGTAGAAAATATACCAAACTACCAAACAAGTAGACGAGAACTACAACGTCTACTGCAATAGTAATTTTGATGCTATGTCGAGTAACTAACCAATCCTAACGTTTTTAAAACAATATGTGTACACGTATCACGTATGTAATGGATAAATGATGGGACATATGTGAAGCAAGCATTTAAACACTCATATCAAGATCATATGTGTAAAAAAAAACACGTGTAAGACATAGGAAAGGAGCACACGTGTGTAGAGCATCACCCTACCTTTACAGTAGGGTATATTAATAGTCTTCATACCTGTGTTTATCCGCTACTGATTTTTTCTCCATTTCGTAAATTGCATCCTCGTAATCTTCATCTTTTATTTTTAACTGTTCCTCAAGGTCTTGTATTTTTACTAAGTATTCATCTTTTTTCACACTGAATTCTTCTAAAGAACTGAGCTTGCCATCTTAAAAAAACACCAAAATAACCTCACATTAGCACATGTGTACACTTCATTCAGCTAAGCTAAACTTAAATATATAAATCATTATTTACAATATCTTCAGAAATGCGACTTGTTTTTTTTCATTAATGTAATTCATTATTTTTTTTAACGAGGATATCAAACAGTTTATGGTCTCGTATCATGGTCAATCGGCCAGACTTTGTCTGACTGACCGAAGTCGTCTCCATAATCTAAATTTTAAATCATTCATATTTATGCCAGGTCCGATATAATGATGTCGCTTAGGTTTCCCTAAATAAGATATGTTTTAATACAACGAAGTTCTTATTAATGTTACTGATGTTGACTTAACTTGAACAGGTATATACTACATGAACAGGTATATACTACATGCTCGAAAACTAAATTATTAGGTTTTCCAATCTTTCTATTTTGAGAGTACCTGATGAATGTTATTCTAGGAACGCGTCGTGCGCACTAAATTTAATATCTACGTTTTCATTACTTACAAATGTTCGTACAACATTGTGTAGAAATATTTATGATTCCGGATTATCTCCCGTTAGATAGTTCCTTATAATGCTGATCAGTTATCAGTTACATTTAAAGATTGACCTTTTATCCACATGTGGACAACACTTGTATGACTGCGTCATTTCACTAGGAAGGTGGATTAGGGCCCGTAACACTACTATAATTGGTGGATTAGGGCCCGTAACACTACTATAATTGGTGGATTAGGGCCCGTAACACTACTATAATTGGTGGATTAGGGCCCGTAACACTACTATAATTGTGTCCTACACATATTGTGTTGTGTTTTTGTTTTGTTTTTCTTCGTCTTGTGTACCCTATGTTGCTACTTTTCTGGATTGTCTGTTTTTGATTGTCCCTTTGGTATTCTCTCACGTTTATTTGTCATGTGTCTTGTGTACCCTATGTTGCTAGTTTTCTGGAATGTCCGTTTTTGATTTCCCCTTTGGTATTCTCTCACGTTTATTTAATCCCGCCACATTTTATTGAAGTGCCTGTACCATGTTAAGAAATTGAGCGATCATGTATATGTATGTTAGTGGTATCCATTTGGCTCTGTTTCTACGATTTTTCGTATTGGATTGTGGAACTGTTTCCGACAGTGTGGTATCTTTTTTTGTTTTCAATTTATTACTGTCATCCCTACACCCGTTCCGTTTTCATCAATTGAGCAAGAGATTGATAGATTTTTGATGTTTAACGCCACTTTCAACAATATTTCAGCTATATCATGGCGACCAGTTTTAATGGTGGAGGAAGCCGGAGTACCCGGTGAGAACCACCGACCATGGGCAAGCAACTGGTAAATTTATCACTTGTGGCTGCGAGTCGAGTGCACCATTTTTTGCAATTTACAATGCCGGGCGCGAACCCACGCCGTATTGGTGATAGGCTTGTATGAGTTGTTAGATCCAGCGACCTAACTCATTGAGCAACTCGAGCCCCGAGCAAAAGATACTCGAGACATTTGTGAACACCCCGCAGTACGGCTGAGTTGTGTTTTGACCCCCACAGTTAGTACACGTCGTTCCCGGAGTTGTACCTCGTAGTGGATATACTAAGTCCTCTTTAAATACAAAGTTGTTCCCATGGGGAAGATTTTGAGAAGATTTTGTATTTCAGAAACGTATAATGAATCTTACTCAATAAAGTCACTTCTGCTCGGAGTGCATTTGTGTTTTCAACATTTTTTTTTTCTAATTCTTTAACTTTATCAGCTGCTTCTTTTCTTTTTTCCTCTAAGGTATGATCTAATTCCTCGATCTTCTCTGTAAGTATTTCTATATCGTCCTCTGGAAAATATAATAATAAAAAAATCACAATAATATATACAATACAACGTTTACGTTTCTTAATTTGAAATAATTTTTTTGTTTCAGATTTTTAACCTGTATTTCTGTCTTGCTGTACAGAATTATTTTCGATTTATTTTTTATACAACATAATATGTTGTTTTTTGTTCGTGTCTTCATTGTTTGTTTGTTTTTATTCCAATACAATTCTTTTTCGCATATTTTGAAATCTTAGAAGATATAAATCTCGTTATACGGACATGAAACTCTATTACCGAAGTTACGTAGTACATATCGACAACAAGACCTGTTGCTACACATAGTATACATACCCTTTTTGGCAATTTCTTTTTTACACAATGAAATAACTTCATCTTTAGCAACAATCTCAGAATTCTTTATCAATTCTAATTCATTCTGTGTTATTTCAAGTTCGTCCGCTTTCTTTGCATACCTGTCAAGAAATGGATTACAAGTACAATGTATTAAAGAAAATATGATTTCCCTCTTTCAGATATCTAGATCATGGCTACTTTTTACTAGACTAACACGCCGAGCTGGATTGTTTTTAGAGTTTTCCCCCAGACACATTATCTTGACTCCGAACCATTCTTTTATCTTAATCATTAGTGATGAGTGGTTAGTGGAGACTGTGCTGAAGCTCACCAGCAATAACAGGAAGTGTATTCAGATAACTTGTATCTTCTTTGAATGAATATTAAAATTGTACATCACGTATCATTTTAAAGTAATATGAAATGCCAAAATCATTATTTTCAGTTTTCTAAAAATTTCTGATTTATGTAAAGATTAAATATATAAAGAACGTAAACCATTCACTTTTTGAGAGCTACGATGTATAATTCTGGAGAAAACATCATTTTATTCTGTCTTCGATAATTCTTGCTACCCGGACAATAATGCAAATCATATGCTATTGACCTCAGATTTGAACTCATTCGTTAGAGACTGTGCGCATGCTCCGTCATAGTGTTGATGAAGAAAATGTCGGAGGCAAAGAAATTGAAGCCAGGTCCGATGCGTAAATTGAGCGATTCTGTCAGAAAAAAAACAAAAAAGCAGCGAATGCTAAGTTAAGCAAAAACGGAATATATACTGGAGATGAATATGATCGTTGGATTGAAATAAAGACCGCTCTTCGTCTGGAAACGAACTCTGAAGTGGCCCAGATTCTTCTTGACAGGAAACATCATTTTCGTTTCGATTTACATTCCATTATTTTCCATTCAGTCCACGATTAAAAATAATTTTCCCTTAGGCAAGAAATGCAAGAAATTTAACTTCTTTCAAAACCAGAATGATACATGTGCTCATCTCAACATCCATCGTTGTTTACGTTGGTGATGAAATTTCATGATCGGCAATCATCGGAACGCTGGTTGAAGTGCCAGAAAAAGCCCTTTTCATGCACAACCACTTTTGAATACGTTTGGAGAATCACCATGATTGGAAGTTGGGGAAACAGACTTTTTGTTACTTTCCGTGATTGTAGTCCCGACATCACGTGTAGATGTGAACTTACAGATTCTTGAAGTACTGTCCCATCTTGCAGTCTGGATATTTAACTTTGATGGTTAATTTCGCTTCTCTTTGAAACTATAATTTCAGTTGATGGACTTTTTAATTCTGGCTGATTTCGCTGCGCTTTGATAACATATTTTCGGTTAATAGACTTGTTTACTTCTATGATAGCATTGACCTCTGATTTCCAGGGTTAATCGCTTATCTAAGATTTGGCCGTTCACTGTATGATCTGCCACTACACATTTTCGGCGATCATCATATGACATTTCGACAAATACAGATTTCAACTTATTTAGTACATTTCATCTCATTTGCAGTTTTCACATATGTACATTTATATATACCGTTATTAATAAATGCCGTGGCCATTTGTTGCCAATAATACTTTGTTTTTTTATATGAGCATCAGAGATAATCCAAATCCTGGATGGGAAACTTTAGCCAATCGGCGGGAAAATCGTAAATTAGCTACTTTTTATAAAATTCATAATAAATTATGCCCTCCTTATTTATTTAATTGTTTACCTCCAGTTACATCAGATATAAATAGTTATAATCTTAGAAATAATCAGAATTATGTTCCACTCAGATGCAGACTGAGAACATCAGCAAGCTCATTTATTCCATCTACCGTTTCGCTTTGGAACAATCTAGATATATCAATAAGAAATTCCCTTACACTATCTTCGTTTAAAAATAGAGTGAAAGTTGATATCTATAAAACCCCAAAGTATTATAATGAAGGCCCACGGAAATTAAATATATTACATACTAGACTTAGACACCAATGCAGCTCACTCAATGCCGATCTGTCAAAAGTACATATAATAAATAATTTTAAATGTAATTGCGGTGCTTCTTTTGAAGATGCCATACATTATTTTCTGGAATGTCCTTTATACCTGAACGAAAGAAGAACACTTCTTAGTAATTGCGACGATATTAGTATCAATATTGAAACTTTGTTCTTTGGGAACGATAAGTATAGTTATGACGTCAACTCCAAAATATTTGGAAAAGTTCGAACTTTAATAAATCAATCAAAAAGATTTTAGGGCTAGGTCAGCAATTTGTTTTCTTTGTTTTACTTTTTTCACTTTTTTTTTCACTTTTTCACTTGTGCTTCTTTCTTTCTTCTTATCAGTGTCAAAATTGTAAATGTCTATTGTTTGTGTTTTGTTTTGCTGTCATTAATTCATGTGTATATTTTGTAAGGAGAGGACTTCATATAAGTTGGTATAACTTGCTGTCCAATCCTATTGTTTATGTACAATAAAATATTATTAAACTAATCCAAATTAAATGAAATAAAAATGAATGACGGCGACGAAACTTTCCATGCTATTGGATAATATGAAAATCAGAGGCGACAAAACCTTATATTAGCCTTAGAGTCTATGTAAAATGTTTGAAATAAATGAAACTGGTGGAGTTTTATATCAAATGTAACAATGCATGACATTTGGTGGTAAACTTGCTGGAGTCAATTTTGATTCCAGAACTGTAGATGAAACTTTATTGACAAACCTTATATTTCTAGCTTCTAAACTCGAGAATCTCACATTAAATACCAAATTATCATATTTCAGTATATTGTATTAAAGATTTCCACATAGACCTAAGTCACCCCGATATGTGAGGTGATATCTGAGCGGTTAGAGTCTGACGAGAAGCCACCAATGACGAGGGTACGAACCTTTCTACCAAACTTCAGGTTTTAAGGTTTCAAGACAACTACCAATGACCGAGAATGTCTTCTGTTAGTTCGTTATAGCTGTCCGTGGATCCCACCGTGAAGTCAGTCAGTCACGACATAGCCGTATAATTGCTGATGGTAATTAAATAACCCTAAACAGAATTCGCCATGTTATATTTACTTACCTCACTACTCTAGTTTCCAGATCACGGATTTGTATAATATAAAATTCTTTAGACAGTTCGTCTAAATCACTATTAGACGAATCTAATACTGGAGTTTTACCACTCTTCTTTCCCTTCTTCCCCTTTTTACCCATAATGATGTTCGAAAAGTAACAAAACCACTATTTAACTATGAAGTATTCACCATGCCTACGTTTAAAAATAATTTATTATTTTTCTGTAACAATATGTGTATATGTTTTAAAGATTGTTAAACGATATCTAACTGACACGTAACTATTGTCTTTGTGTGTTCATTATTGTATATTAGACATTTAATTTTACTCATCCGTAAAGATGATTGTTTTATGATCTTTTATATTTAAATGCATTGATGCTTATCACAACAGGGGACATAATAAGGTTTAATTTACAAAATGGCTTTTGTTCATTTAAACTATATGAATCAAACAATATATATTCTATGGAAGCCGGGAGCGGCCATTTCGCGTTTTCATCTTAAACCATAATTTTATTTCGCGTTTTCGTTTTCACGTTCGCGACTTCCATAGTATTCACTATTAATATGTACATATTTTGTATTCTTTAATTGACGAGTTGCTTGAAAAACAAGATGACCACGATGAAATAAATGCCTCATTTTAAACAATGTGAAACTGTTTTTTGCTACATATTTTAGTTTCAAAGGAAGTGTGCATCAAATTTTTCTTTTCCAGTATAAAAACATGTACTTGCGATAAGGTTTTCCAGTGGCAGCAGGGTCCGGGTGGCTCAATGAGTTAGGTAGTTGGATTACCTAACAACTCATACAAGCCTCTCACCAATACGGTGTGGGTTCGCGCCCGGCTTTGTAAATTACAAAAAGGGTGCACTCGACTCTCAGCCGAAAGTGATAAAGTTTACCAGTTGCTTGCACATGGTCGGTGGTTCTCTCCGGCTTCTTCCACCACTAAAACTGGTCGCCATGATATAGCTGAAATATTGCTGAAAGTGACGTTAAACACCAAAGATCAAAATCAATTCAACCCGTGGCAGCAGTGTCAATATCGAAACTATTACACTAAAACCGGACAAAGCTAACCATTTCATAGACATTGGTTGTAGTGTGTTTTTTTTGTTGGACGGGTTAATTTATCTTGCTTTTCATTCGGTGTATTATCATTTATAACATACAAAATGTTCCATGTAGATTTCTTTATAAAATAAAGATGCAGTACTTGGTTGTATTTATTACTAATCTTTCAATGTAAATATACATAAAAAGTAGAGCATGGCCGACGAGTGAAAATATTGACTGAATCTGCATCCAATTGTTTTACTCAAAATTTTGGTACGTCCAACACTAGAATTTTTTTTTCGGATTAAGCGATATTTACACCGAAACAGCAAACAGCCAACAGAAAAAAACAAATGATACAAGCTTGTGCAATGATATACGGATCTGAACATATTCAAACCCTGCACTATCTGTTTTTGTTATCTTTTATTTGCTATAACACCACGATATAGCTGAAATATTGCTTAATTTGGGGATAAGTACTAACCAGCCAACCAACCACTTGTTATAGGTGAAAGTACTAACCAGCCAACCAACCACTTGTTATAGGTGAAAGTACTAACCAGCCAACCAACCACTTGTTATAGGTGAAAGTACTAACCAACCAACCAACCACTTGTTATAGGTGATTTTAAGATGTGTGACTTCGTGTAAAAAAATGTGCAACACATTTCCGCAATATTTCTCAATTAAATTTGAATTAATCATTTTCAAGTCATCTCGTTTGATTTAATTGCCGTGATGTATATTATGAGAGACTCGTGAATTATTCTTTCTGACAGGTAATGAAGAATTTTAACAGCTTTGCTTAAAGCCTAACATAAAATACACTTTCAGCAAATTAAGATTGATAATTATTATTCAAAATATTGGTCGATTCAGTAAATATAATTTTATTGTACCTTCTGGTAGATTACTGATTCCATTAAAAGGATGTTCTTAAATTGATCAAGAAATTCTAAAATCAAAGAAGACCGTAGAATTTATTAAAGAATATGTATTGAATATTATGCAAGATTTCAAAGTTACTTTGCAGTCGTATAAACGAGTTATTGATACATTCATGTTCACACTAAAGTAACATCCTTCAGCAACTTGTTACAAAAAAGTAACTTATTTTGAAACACGGTTTTAGAATAATAAAGCTAACATTATTGAAAGAAAATAGACATAATAATACTGTCATTCATGCACGTTTAACTAAAATTGCGGAGGTACAAACATTGCGAGTGAAAAACACAAGTGAAAGTATCAAACTATATAATGCTACAAATTATTGTCCTTAATAGACATTTTTGAAACAAAGATGGTGACCTCGTAATGTTAATCTCCATAGAGAAAGTCAAGGGCGTGTTAATTCAAATCGTCAAGGGAGAATATAAAACATGGACCATTTACCTTGTGGTGGAATATAGTACTGGATTGTGAATGCAAGAGAGAACATAATGAACATGTTAAAATAAATATCATATTTCGGAAACTTTTGTTAATGTGACAGCCAGTACTTGTCTATAAGATAAAAGAAATTGTTAATAAAAACTTTATGAATGAACTTGAGAATATATTCTTCCGTAATTGACTTTGAGAAGTAAGACTTTATGACAGTACTACAGGAGATACTAGCCCTGTAGAACACTTGTTGGTTTCACTTCAGGTTTTCGTGTTGTCATTACGTTTGTGATTTTGGTTTATTTAACATTTGCGTGTGTATTGTATCTGGATCGTCCACTTTATTACACAATCTCTTTGGATATGCTCAGCAATCCTTATAAGTTGTTGTTTGGCTAGTTCCTTGCTTAACATGCCGTGCCAAATATTTCATCCTTATTAAGGATGAGATCAATTTCAACAATAAGTATTATACAATAATGAAGGAGGAATATGAGAATAACCACCGTTTTCCCCAGGCCCCCATTTGGAAAATCTCAGATTCACACCTGGGGTACTTAATTTTAATGTCAAATAAACACAATTGGCACATAAGGATACAAACATGAAATTTTCATCCGTGAAAATTTGGACCTAATTAGTGGTCGAATGTTCCACAAATATTGCTAATTTTCTAGGGGATTTGGGTCCAGGTAGAGAAATGTACTGGGTCACCACTTTCCAGCATTGTCCATTTTTCACGTCGCACCTACCATGACATTGCTGAACAGTTGTTCACTTGGCGTTAATAAGCAATCGAAGTCTTATAAGAGGACCATAAAAAATAAATACAATAAGAAATGTTTTCTCCGTAGAGTTTGGAAAAAAACTTCAAATCGCTTTAAACGCTTAAAACCTTGATCTTAGAAATCTTGCCTTGGCTACATATTTCACTGTTCTATTCAATTGATCATATCTGCACAATGTAATCAGGTAAATTGTTGACAGTTTTCTGAATAACAATTCAAATGTTATTAAGTGTAGTATGCCTAGAGATGTGCATTTAATCCAGCACAGAGGAAAATGCATTTGCATTATTTTGGTTTGTAATGCAAAAGAAACAATTGAGTTAGCCTTTATTGAATATTGAATAATCTTAAAAACAAAAGGGATTTGCCATCTCGGTGTTTCTAAATGCATAATTTGATTCATATACAATTTAAGAGTACTTGAAGTTCGAGGGTTATTTGAGTAAACGGACGAAGAATCAATGGGGAACGTCAATCAAATCAAAGGAAATAATATGGATTAGGCACAGCCTACAGGCGAGCATCGCATCTACGCATAGACATGTACATGTATTTTACCAGTCTATGATTATGAGTCCACAGTCTCTTGAAGTTCCAAAAATAAAAAAAAATAGAAAAACATTTTTTCTTATTTGTTTTTTAGTTTGTGAAAATGATTTGATTGATTTGATTTTTGGTGTTTAACGTCACTTTCAACAATATTTCAGCTATATCATGGCAACCAGTTTTAGTGGTGGAGGAAGCCGGAGAGAACCACCGACCATGGGCAAGCAACTGGTAAACTTTATCACTTGCGGTTGCGAGTCGAGTGCACCCTTTTTTGTAATTTACAAAGCCGTGCGCGAACCCACGCCGTATTGGTGATAGGCTTGTATGAGTTGTTAGATCCAGATCTCATTAAGCCACCCGGGCCCCTTCGTTTTTGAAACTTCAAGTGACTGTGATGAGTCAAACGTCTATCATTTAAACAAAAGTATCCTTTTCATCCGGGGGTCGTGCACAGGGGCTTGTTACGATTTTTTTTTATCCCTTGACTACTCTAAAAAATAAATTTGTGTACATATGAGACACATGAGAGTAGTAGAGGGATACAAAAATCGTAACAAACCCCTGTGAGTCATGTTGCTCGTATGTGTTTATGTACATATTTTGTAAAATAAATGATGAAAGTTGATAACGTTAAATTTTGACATGATTATTTGTAAAAATGTGGTTCAAAGTCCACCGAAATGTCAGTGATATAAGAAAACAAATAATAGCTTTCATAAAGAAATATATAATCATTCTTTTCACGCACAAATCAATTCATAACTCCGACAGAAAAGGCATAAAATATCGAATGATTTACCCCCGCTGATCCACTTCTCTTGTTGTAAACAAACAATTTTGATCGGACCAATCTGCAGTTGATCAAAATGAAACAAGTAAGAGAAACCAGCTACCTCACGATCCTACGACCAACCCTGGAATACGAAGCAATGGTTTGTGATCCCACCGCCTAAACCCTGATACAGACATTCGAAAATGTACAAAGAGCTGCCCGCTTCGTCATAAATGATTACACCAGCAGAACACAAGGATGCGTGACAAGCATGTTAACATCACTTGAGAGGCAGACTTTAGAACAACGGAGGAGGATACGCAGACTCGTTATGATGCATAAGATCCAGCATCGACTCGTGGACATCGACCGAGACTTATACCTCAGACCTGGTGACAGCAGAACCAGAGGTCAACATAGGTTCTTCAAGGAGAGGTCCAATTATGACACTCTCAGAAACTCCTTCCAAAGAACAGCACAAGAATGGAACCACCTACCAGACACTACAGTTGGGGCCAGCTCCATAGAGGAGTTCAGGGCTAACCTCCAACAATAGGTTAGCCACGCCAACCAGTGTAAATAGTTTTAAGGGTTCGCAACTGAATCAATATTGTTTTTAAAAAAAATCATCTTTATACTCCTTGACATTTTTTTTCTTTGTTTTGAAACTATGAGCGACATGATCAACGGAATCGTGTGACGACAGCTTTAGGGGCGAAACAAGAAGGTCTAATGATTGTCCATTTTTTAAATAAATTAATCGTTTCATGTACGGTTTCCTTTCTATTTTTTGGGGGGATTATTTTTAAACTGGATAGTTATTTTTTATTCAAATTAAAAGGCTGTTTCCTGTACTTCACTCTGTAATGATCATTTATCAAACATTAAGTATGTATTCTATAGAAATACATCTATTTTGCCAATAGATACAACCTATGTGATAGAAAATGGCCTATATATATACAAGATGTACTTTAGTCGGAACTAACAGAATGTGGGGGAAACCCCAGTGACGTCTTTGTAAACATTGCGGAATCTCCGTAAGGAAAATCTCAACGTACTCGAGATCTATCTTACTAATTTTAAATATAAAGACATTCTTTTCACATTGCTGGGAACTGCACCGTTCAATACATAAACAATTATTCGGCAACCAACTGTAAATCGCCACCAACTTGAGAAACGCAGGGCAATGATTTGTCAGTGATAGCGATCATGAAATGAATGATGTGACGTAACAATACTTGTGTGACGTAAACTATAGCGATTGTCATTTTTTTAAATAAATTAATCGTTTCATGTAAAGAAGCTCTACGGATTCCTATTTTTTGTTTGTTATTTTTAAACTGAATACTTATTTTTTATTCTAATTAATAAGCTATTTCCGGTCATTCTCTCCGATTGTCCATTCGATGCTGAAATTTAAAAACCACTTCCGGTTGGTATTGTTAGTATATTGATTCATCTCCTTACACACATGTTGCTGTTTAGCTCGCATCTTGCGATGCTCGTTATCAATTAAATCCACGACTGACGTCAATCAAATCAAAGGAAATATCTATTAAATCCACGGTTGACGTCAATCAAATCAATGAAATATCAATTAAATTCACGACTGACGTCAATCAAATCAATGGAAATATATAGAATAATTCCACCTTATATAAAAATGCTGGATTTTCATTGGATAAAAGCTATGCTATTTTCCCGCAAATATTATGATTTTCTCCAATTTTTCCTTCACCATGGTATTTTTTTCCCGCCATTTTAAGTGCCGTGGTATTTTTCGAAATACAACGGCAGGTGGGAAAATACCATGTCTAAAAATAGATCGTGATTAAAAATAGTAGTATTTTACATTCCGATGCTCTCGGGATTTATCTTCAGGTAATGATAACCACCGATATTTTTTAATAATGGCCGAATCAGCAGACGGCAGGTCGGCAAGTAATTCTGCAGCTGAAAATCGATTTGCCGATGCTACCGATGAGGATGTGTTCAATATTTTAACGAATATTAATTTAAAAAACACAAACAAATCAACAAAATTTGTCATAAAGTTACTGCGTGATTACTGCTCGTCAAAAAACCGAAATGTTGACTTAGAAAATACGGATATAAACGAACTGAAAACGCTTTTGAAGGAATTTTGAAGTAAAAAAATACATTGTATGTTATCACTGTATTTACAAAATACAGCCTTATTGTCCAAGAGATCATATTGTAAATTTCATGAGCTGCAACACTGTAAAAACTAGATACGATAACGTAACCCTCATTCCGCTTGTGCTCCATTTAGGGTTACGAATCGATCTCATTCAACGTAAGGGAGCAAATTAAAATTTTCGTTCCGTGAATATTTCAACTTTCTTTTTGCATATCTGGTCATATCTTATTATTCCCAACAATTTTTAAGTAATGGTGATACGAAATAAGTGTTACAATCCCTGTTTATATCTTCAAGACCGGTTTCGTATTTGAAAATTGTTACTTGTCCGCCATAACACCTTACGTAGACTCTCGCGATGGGCGGAGCCTATCCATATATGACAAATATGGAAAACTGTTACTACGTTTCATTATAAAATTGATCCAAATAAGGATATCTAAAAAACGAGGTAGGTGCGCGTGAACTAGCAACTTGTAAACAAAATGTCGGACAGAAAGAAGATATTATGCATTCAAATTTTCAGATGGATATAAGTCTACCATGGATTGCTGCAGCGATTATTTAACACCTCAAGGTTTACCTAAATATATTTATCTTTCACCCCCGTTAATTTTTCCAACCACTTACAACGGAATTAGGACAAAAAACCACCCGGTGTGAATCACTCCGGGCGCTGCTCCCATACGTTGAATGGGATCGATTCGTAACCCTAAATGGAGCACAAGCGGAATGAGGGTTACGTTATCGTATCTATGTAAAAACCTATGCTTGTCTGATTCAAGGGAAAATATTCG
The DNA here is from genome assembly GCA_002080005.1 of Gigantidas platifrons. Lineage (NCBI taxonomy): Eukaryota > Metazoa > Mollusca > Bivalvia > Mytilida > Modiolidae > Gigantidas > Gigantidas platifrons. The sequence continues at coordinate 279,046 of MJUT01030364.1, forward strand.
GTGGAATTATAGAAATATACCATGCTTGTAAGTGGTATCGGCTCGGGTAATTTGTCCAGTCTCTCAACCAGTATTTTTTGGCAAATACCACTTACAAGCATGGTATATTTCTATAAAATCCACGACTGACGTCAATCAAATCAATGAAACTATCAATTAAATCCACGACTAACGTCAATCAAATCAATGGAAATATCAAGTGAATCAATTGGTAATGTCAATCGATCAATCAAGAAACAATCCATCTGCTTATAAATCAAAAGCAATTGAAAACAACAATCAATTCAATCGCCAATAACATCCAAACAAACGGCAACAACTTCAAGTCATGCGACAACAAGACCAAATCAAGTTGCAACAGCAATCAATTATAATCAACAACAACATCAAATCAATGGACAAGAATCAATTATATCGATAACAACATCGAATCAAGCGACAACAACAACAAATTAGCGACAACAAAAGTCAATTATAACGATGACATCAAATTCATCGACAACAACAATTAATTATATCGATAACATCCTCAATATAGGCAACAACAGCAATCAATTATATCGACAACAACCCCAATTCAAGCGACAACAATGAACTATATTGAAAACATCATCAAATATATATATATATACAAATGTATATATAAAGAAAAATTAAAGAACCAAGATAAGGAAGGAATTACTACACGATTCTTGAAAGTCGTATGTTCTATTTGAAGTGCCTCTGATTGTTGTTAGTAAGAGATACATTGATGGATGTTGGTTATATTGTCTCATTTTTGTTTCATTTTAACATAGGTTTTAATATTTTAACATTTTAGTCGGCTTCACATTCTTAGGGTCTGTATATATATATATTTTTTATTTCTAATAGAACTAAAAGTAAAAATGCATTCGAATTTAAAATCAGTATAGAGAAACAAATTAATAGGTTTGCATCAAATGCAATTAAAATATTCAGAAAGTATTTTTGGAGTGGCACACATACGATTTCTGCAATTAAATTGATTATAACTACATACAGTACTTTCAATATGAAAAGAAACACTTGTAGCTAAAATTGTGTCTTAAGATGTCTACTGAGGAATTTAAAATTGACTTGAATTACAGCAGTGGCCTACAGTTTGATATAATTAAAAGAGTCTTCAGATTTAGTTATACTGCTTGCAGGTAAATTCTTCTCTTGGGATATAACGTTATAAGTACTTCAATCAATGATGATTTCAACGCTAAAGGCATTTTTAGTAATTATTAAATTGTTGGAGGTGAATAATGGAATTGAATGAAAATTTTAAGAAATGAAGGCAAGTCTTAAAATGCAAGGCTAACCTTTTTAACGTCCATATGTATTTATTATTTCAACTCGCAAGTATATAGTAACAAGTTATATAACATGTCATTCAATGACTTCAAGTTAAATACAGTATATAGAGCGAGTATAGTGTAATTAAGTAAAAAGAGGGATGACAGTTAAACGTATATTGGGCGTGTGGTGGCTTTACGTATATATGGCGTATGGGTTTGTTTTAGGTATGTATATAGGGGATATAGAGTTTTCAGTTAGATGCATAGGGGGTATGGTGGTTTGAGGTACAAATACATCTGATATTACTCCTAATTAATCCAAGCTATTTTACCTCTTTGTACCTTTCTTTATTGTCTGTTGATCTAAATTTCCATTCATTCATTCATTCATTCATTCATTAGAACACAAAAATACCACGGCATATGGCGTTGGAAATCCAGGTCCTGGGTTGGGACATGCACAGATATGTGGCGGGATTAAACCGGTTAATGGGACCCTAACCCCTCTGATAATTGGATCTCGAATGTCAATACAGATATAAACAAACAATTAAAAAACTCCACATATTCGCTTCCACTCAAACAGACCACACAATACTGCAAAAATTGATTGATAACATATACATGGACAGTGTTGTATGCAAGAGATATATCAGGACAGTAATATACAATATGTATATTTTACATGGATACTGGATATACAGGGATTGTCGTGATAGAATGGTAGTTGGATTTACAACTTCCTGTGCAATCAGTTTCTATCACCATGTGAGTTCGAATATATTACATTTACATGTATATTTTAAAGATTTATAATTAATCTATATATTGCAAAAGCAGGTTACAACATTTTTAGCATCACGTTGTTTCATGTTGTGTAAACTTGTATAATAAAACATTAAACCCGGCTGCATTAACCATTTGGGGGCTATTTATATATATACATTCACTATTTGAATGATTCATATCAACGAAAAAACGATATTATGAGTGGAAGAAGTGGATCATTAGACGGCTAAATTGACATTAAAAGTATAAGTGGCTTCAACCCGGAAGAAAATTACTAATGAGATAGCACGTGTTTATGTAATCAAGCAATTAGTGAAAAAATTACCAACGTATATATAGCTTTCGTAAAAAGCGCTTTTATTTCCATCACATCTTTTTCTTTTACACTTAATGATATATCAATATATAAGTTATTGTTCAGTTACAAGACCAGACTTTCTATTTCTAACCTCATCATCGACTCTTCTAATTAGAGACTTCATTAATTCTAAGAATGGCACTAACCATCAATGAAAAAAAACTTAAACCATCTTTTCATTGGTCCAAATTTTGGTTTATTTATAATGGCCGCAGTTTGTTTATTTACACAGACAATAAGTTCCAGTTATACTAAAATAAACTTACACATTTTAAGCGAAAACCACTTTTGTGATTTATAAAAATATAACCTTTCAGCAGCTTTGTTTTCTTATTTGTTTAAGCCCCACAGAACCACGGTGTATTAACTACAACCTAATTTCTCCACTGCAGGATATAACTCCTACGAATGGAGTGGTTTCTAGCAGCGCGGGAAGAGTCAAAGATACTACCAACTCACCCTTAGGACGTGGACAATCTGGACTTGTACATAAATTAGTGTCTCGTGTATTGTTGTGGCGGACCATAGTTCCGCCACAAAAAAGGACCATAAAGAGCTATGGTTCCGCAGCTAGTTTATTTTATGCTCCGTACACGCTAAAGACCACAGTAATAGCTCATAATTACATAGCAACAGTAAGCAGTAGGCAGAGATACTAAAAGATCAGTTTCACTCTGTATACACCGCAGAGGATCACAACAACTTCCCAGACAAAGGCAGAAGTCAATACTCAACAATGGACAAGATAAAAGTACATTGTAATGGTGTACTGAAACTACTCCAGAACTTGAAGGTACACAAAGCTACAGGACCAGATGATATACCGGCATACATTCTCAAGGCAGCAGCACACGAACTTGCACCAATACTAACACACCTTTACCAGTCATCACTCGATAGAGGCGAAGTACCAACAGACTGGAAAGAAACCTTGATAACACCACTGTTTAAGAAGGGAGAAAAGCATAAAGCATCAAGCTATCGACCTGTGTCCTTGACATCTATTGCCTGCAAAATAATAGAGCACATAATACATAGTTCAGTCATCAACTTCTTGGAAGATCAGAAGATAATTAAAGATAACCAGCACGGGTTAAGAGCATGGAGATCTTGTGAAACACAACTTATCTCCACAATCCAAGACATAGCAAATAAACTAAGAACAGGAAGAGACCAGGTATACCTTATTCAACTAGATTTCGCCAAGGCATTTGACAAAGTGCCTCATAGGAGACTACTACACAAACTCCACCACTATGGCATCAGGAACGAGACTCCCAAATGGATAGAATCCTTCTTACTAACTAGAAAACAGCAAGTGGTGTTAGTAAACTGCAGATCCAACCAGACAGACGTCATTTCAGGTGTACCACAGGGTACTGTTCTTGGACCCTACTCTTTATGGTCTTCATCAACGACCTTCCAGAAGTAGTAAAACACTCATCTGTAAAACTGTTTGCTAACGATTGCATCTTGCTCAAGCACATTAAGAGCTCAGATGATGCCATGAAACTACAACAGGACTTGACGAACCTTGAAGATTGTGAGCAACAATGGCAGATGAAATTCCACCCAGGAAAGTGTACAGTGATGCGGATAGGCACCAACAGCTGTATGAAGAGGGATACAAACTACTCTCTGCACGGACAAATCATAGAAGTAGAGTCATCAAGCAAGTACCTTGGAGTCAATATCAGCGACGACCTAACTTGGAAAGACCACATCGAAAAGACAGCCAGCAAAGCAAATAGAACGGTGTGTTTTCTTAGAAGAAACATGCGAGATTGTAACAAAAGAGTCCGACACGCAGCATATGTCTCCCTTGCACGACCAGTTGTTGAGTATGCTTGTGCGGCATGGGACCCACATACCACTGAAGATATCAACAGACTAGACCAGGTGCAAAGAAGATCTGCCCGATTTGTCTGCAACAACTACAGAGACAGAACACCAGGTTGCGTGACACAGATGACAAAATACCTGAATTGGGAACAGCTACCGAATAGGAGGCGCAAACACCGACTCTCCATGCTGTACAAGATTGTAGATGTTGATGCCAGTGAAATCTTGAGACCAAATGACAGAAGAACCCGTGGTCAACAACGCTTGTACCAACCTAGAGCGACATCAACTGTCTACAAATTCACATTTTATCCACGTACCATCCATGAGTGGAATCTTCTTCTTCCAATAGATGCATATACACATGTAGTTTTAATCTGTAAGATAGAGAAGTTGTATATGTAAATAATACTCAAGTTGTTGTTTTACTCTACACACGCCACTCAAAGTTTTTTGCGGTCCTTAAACTTGACAGATGGACAATTTACATTCCTAAAGAAATCCTGTCCACCAGATGGAAGAAGAAGAATTAGCAATAGGATGTGATGACTGTTCGGTGAACATTTCCGATCATGTCCATTATATGCCTGTCTTCCTGTGTCCATAAGCCCATCTTCGTTCCCAGTTCTCATTGCCGCTAATTCTTTTTCTACAAGATTCATTGTTTTTTTAAGCTTGTTCTTATCATAGATATAACTGAAATACTCCTCTCTTGGCGTTAAAAAAACAACCAATGATCATTCAAAGTTATTTCTGTTCGTTTTTCTTTATTTAGAATAATGGTTCTTTACTATAAGTGTAATAATATTCAAGATTATCTTCTAAAACGATGATGCTAAATTCCGCCTACTACCAGTATTAATTGTAGAAAATATAACAAAAAAACATATAATTTCTTTCAAAACACAAAAAATCGTTCAATGGATTTCACACTCCAATGCATTTGGCTATTAAATAGATCATCCTTACAAATAAACGATGATATTTTTATATGCGTATTATTTCCTGAATTTGCATTCAAGGCGAGTAGACTATAATCAAGAAGCAACTAAAATGGAATCACATATAATGGAAGTGTAGGTGGTATATATTTTTAAAGATACTAATGGATTCACGGATTATTACAGTATAACCTTGCCGTGTCAAAGCCGAAGGGAACGTTGCTCATTGATTGTACTTCGAAATATGAGAGTATTTGAATTATCTGTGATAAATTACGAACGGAGCAAAATTGCATACGCTTCGAGTAATCCAAGGAAACGATTTATCCGAGTTTGACTTAACCAGATTCTACTATACTAGCAATCAGATGTCTGTACTGCACCGTTATAATGTGGCAGAATTACAATTACAGTTACAATTTAGCATGATCCAAAAGACATGGTTTTCATGTTTCGAATTCGGCTATCAGAAAGCTCTTTGGTTTTATACATTATTACAGAATGCATCCGGCCATTTGATAAAGTACATCAATGAAGACCATTTATTTTTTAGAGTAGTCGACCAACTTGATAATCATATAGTAGATATGGATTCCAATCAGCATCAGTCCATATCAACAATAAAGTAAGGAGTTCGATTCACGCTCGTGGAAGTTTAGCTCTATTCAACTTTATAGAATACAATTTGTATTAAGAAGAATTTGAAGATACCAAAGGGGTAATCAGAATCCGTATATCGAAGAAGAACAGACAACAAAATGGCCAAAAGAAAAAGTACAAAAGGACAAACAACGATCAACAAAACATACATATAAAACTAAAGATCGAAAAACACAAACCCCACTAAAACAGTGGGTGAACTCAGGTGCTCCGGAAGGGTAAGCAGTTCCTGCTCCACTAGTGACACCGTCGTGTTAATCTAGTTATAAACCCGGTGATAGGTCATGAACGAGGAAAGGACCAGGAAGTGTTTACGACAAGTGGAACATATCCGTGGTCATGTGTGACACATATATTCTATACAGGTCAACCAAGTCGTGGTGGCGACCGTAAAACTTTCGAAGTGATGACTTCAACTTAACTAACAGGAACCATTGGTTCAGTAGCTTCCTTCTTAGCAGCAACCCTCTATCAAGGAAATCCTGATAGGAACCACAAGCTCTGGAATATCATATCAACTGAGAGATATATACTCCATATTCAGGTGCTGCTGGAATGTTGCTACATATGACTGGAAAGTTCACAATGCGAAAATTGAAGTCATCTCTTTTGTCGCAAAGTTTCGTTCTTAACCGCCCCTCATTGTCAATTTCGAAGGTAGGTCAATATATGAAGGAGACGTATCTGTATCCGTGGTATCCTCTATTTCAAGCTCAATGGGATAGATGCGATCAACGGTTTCCTTCACCAATAAAACTGACCGTAAGGATGTGAATTTAATATCGTTAAAACTGATGTTAAACACCAAAAAAACAAAACAAAAAAACTCTAACCCTATATTAGATCAATATCAAAACAGGAGTATGACATCATTCAGATTACAGATTACACAAAAGCAGAAACTATACGTTATCGTTTTTTGTTTAAATACTAGTCCACCAAGCTGGACAAAAAATCTAATATTGACCAGTTTATATTTATAATTATATTTTGAGTAGCTTTTGACAAAGTAAGACTTAACTCTACCAATAACAAGATACTGACACACTTGTTCTCCTTTCTCCTTTGAGAAGCAACACTGAATCAATTCGTAAAGTCCAGATTTTACTTGCATATGCGGAATGGTGGTATATCACGTACACGTAGATAAATAAAAATGTTCAATGCTGTTACAAACGTTACGAGATCTACAGCTTAACGTTTCCATCAAGTTTTGAAAGACCCTTCGACATTTTGTGTCTGTGAGAAGTGCATGTTCTTTTGTTCTTTGAGAAGAGCTTGAAGATACCGAAGGGGTAATCAGAATCCGTATATCGAAGAAGAACAGAAAACACAATGGCCAAAAGGAAACACCAAAAGGACAAACAACGATCTACAAAACATACACATAAAACTAAAAATCGAGTAACACGAACCCAACTAAAAACCAGTAGTGAAGTTCGAAATTTTGCAAGATATATGGTTCTTGTTGTGGTCAGGTATTATGTGTGTATTTATATATATGTATTATGTCCTGTCTTGCCATTTGAATGTATTATACATGTATATTGTCCTCTTGTACACCTGTGTGTGTCTGAGGTTGCTAATAAAATCTTGAAATCTTGGTACAAAGAAAATGTATATGTTGTCGAACATTACTGATTAACTTATTGTAATTTTTGTTAAAATTCTACCATTTAGTCTACATAATTATAATCAGATACCTTGTCATTATCAACATTATGAAATATTTCGTGGGTTTTTATTTTGTATAGAATATATTCCTACTACTAATACCATTTTATACTATTCTTTCTTCATTTAGTTAAAAAAAATGCTTTTGGTGGATTGCAAACTAGAAGTGAGATGTACTGTGATGTATAAATACAGCTAGGAGATAAGTGACACTATCTAATTGGCAGTTCACTGAACAGTGTAAAGGCTTAGCTTCGGCGATATCATCAGGACTTGCATGGAGTTATCTTGATATTTTTTGGCTTTCAGATCGACATATTGTGTGGTTTCAGATTTAACTTCACCAAAATAGTATTGTCATTTTCTTTATACGAATGTGCATCACCTACCATTACTTCTCTCTCATATGAAGCGGAGTTACTCACAGTTTAATGCTTTTTACAAAACAAAAATGTATGAAGAGCAACACAAACGCCAAGAGCAACACAAAAGCCATTTTCAAATATCGAGAGATTTAGATATAGATTTTCTAATTCAAAAATGAATTTCCTATTATGATTGGATAGATGACCTAAAGCATCATACTTTTTATTTATGTTTCATTACTTAATGAATATAATCCATTGTATATTACTAATTGCTGATATGCACACTCCCAATATTTCCTTAATCTCCCTGTTGCTTATGCAATTATTCTAAAGTAATGAAATAATTAAAATTGTAATATAAATATGAAATCGATTTCCAAATTCTGAAGAGTGCAATGCACAAACGTAATTATAAGCTTCCGTGTTTCAAATCAGAATAATATATTATATTATTCACTTCTCTTTCTTTATCAAATAAAAGTACAACATAATATGTAGTGGAGAATACACTCCAACTGTAGATTCTTAAAAATAATCAACGAGACCCGTTAGGGTCGAGTTGATTATTTTTAAGAATCTACAAGTTGGAGTGTATTCTCTCACATAATACATTTCTATCTGCAACAGTGTTTTCATTTTATATTTTTACCTTTTTAATGTTCAGAAAGCTAAATAAGCCACAATTAACAAAAGAATAAACAACAACATTTTTCGGCATCCGTGCTTTCGATTCTCGTTTATATTTAGATATTGCAAGGTCTTTCAAGTGAATAGAATCGTTTATATTTAGATATTTCAAGGTCTTTCAAGTGTCCCAAATGTTCACCTGTGGTCTGTATGATTTGTTAAATTGCGGTCTGTTCGTTGGTTGTTTTTGTATTGCGAGAATGCTCGTCAGTTCTGAACATAAATTATGTCAGAACTCAAATACTTGTATCGTGTCTTGTATATATTGATCAATTGCTTTTTTTAAGCAAATTGCTGATATTTTTTTAACAAAGCTTACTATCAATAGTTAAATATACTAATTATAGAATTTATTAATGTGGTGAGCTTAGCCGAGTGGTAAGATGGAAGTTTTGAAATTCAAAGTAGACTTTAAAATGTCCGGCAGTGGTTCGAGACACGAAAGTCCCAAAATAAGTAAAACACGCTTTTAAGCCAAAAACTGTAAAAGGTTAAAGTTCATATATTCAAGAACAAAAGAATGAACTGTAGATTCTTAAAAATAATCCACTGTTCGAACAATAGTGTGACGTCAGAGAAATGTATTAAACATACTTCTTCAATGTGAGTGATTTGTTTGTTAAACAATCTTAGTGCCTACACAAATATTTCATTTGTCAATACACATGAAATTAAACATAATATTGAAGAACATACAAGTCGATACATTAACTTCGTTCTTGACAAGTGCGTTCTAAGTAACAAAAAGTAAAAACAATAATTTTGCATTGCTAATATGAAATTATTTTCAATATATGATGCTAGTTTCAAAATGGGTAATATATGTTATACAGGCAACATGTTTTTGACAGCAGTGTTTTTCTTTAATTTTTGTTGTTGGACATATGTTTGTTTCATATTGTTTGACAATTTTTTGATATCCTTCGTATCTGATAACTTATGTATCTTCTCTTTTCTTTGTAATATTTTTTTAAGTATATTTTCTCAATGAGAAACCCACGATCTATTGCTCCTTGCAGTCGACCATACTACTCTTTATACCATCTAGTTGGTACTCATATATAAAAGATATTCGCACCATTGTCACAAAAGGCAATTATCACTTCGGAACACTTTATCCAGATTTCTTCAGGAAAATGACAGATATTCTTGAACAACGAAATAATACATAAGTAAAAAAACCAGATAGCTTTATATGTCAGTTTTCTACCGTACCAGGAATAGAGGTGCGGCAATGCAAGGGAGATTATACCTTTTTGGAGGGACTTCGCAAGAGTACTGTAACTGTATTAAGAATGTACGAAATACCAATACCTGCTTTGGACATACACATGTAATACATGTATGCGATTCATATTTGCCAAGACATTTACCGGACTTGAGTGTATATACGAGTAACACAACCGGTGCCTTATAAGAAGCATGAACTGTTTACCCTTCGCGAGCACCTGTGTTCACCCCCGGTTTTTTGGTTAAGTCTGTGTTGCTAATCTTTTTAGTTTTTTCCTGTGTTGTCCTATTTTGTGTCTTTACGTGTTGTGATGTCCGTCACGATTTCCGCATAAAAACCATGTTCGGTTCGACTTTACCTCAGTTGTTTGTATGAGGCCACATGTCTTATTTACGTTCTTTGTGTTTGTATGCGCATAGTGGTGTCCAACGCATACTGTGTTGTGTTTTTCTTCGCATTGTGTAGCCTGTGTTGCCAGTTTCTCTGGATTGTCCAATTTTGATTGCCTCTCCGGTATTCTTTACAGTTTATTGAACTAATTTGCTATGCAAGTTGTTAAAGTACAATGCCTAATTCAATATAAAGACATTTTATCAGACTTGTTGTGGCAATGAGTAAGATATCGAACAGATTAGCCAGCAGTCCCCAGTTTCTGTGACTTACATGGGTGAGTAGTTATTGGCATCACAAATAGATACTATTAATCAGCAAACTGTTAATTTTTTAATTGGTCATTAAATAATAAATTGATATTGAATTTATTTCATTAAAGAAAGAATTCATTTTATTTTAAAGACATTAAGATGATACTTGAAACAATAATGTTTATCTATGCTTCAAAGGGAGAAATTATAATCAAAGACTGATATTAAGTGTAAATTTAAAGCCCTCTTATCATCTATAATTGTAATGTCTTGCAATAAAAAGAAAGTCTCCTTATCAGTGTAGTGTTGTGCTTCAAATTATTGCCACCATCTAAGGCAGTATACATCAACTGATAATTCATGACTTGCTTAATGTGTCAATTTTATGAGGATTTTTTTTAGACATCAAAGTTTATCAGAAAAGTTTAGAATTGATAGAGTTTTAAAAATAGTTGCACATTTCTTATAAACTTTTGATCAAGAAAATATACTTATTTTATGATGTATCATTATGTGCAATCTTCCGTTTTGATCTCTACCAAGAATAATGGACATTTATGGTGCAGTTAGGTGATTCATTTAGTAGACTCTTATCAACACGGTATGAATTTCTATTGTAGGAAACAACAAATGGCAGCATAATAACACTATTCGTTTGACTTGATTCTTTTCATGACATGTGTATCTTTAATTAAAAATCCACGCGGTGGTTAAATAGATAGCATATTCGACGCGAGTGCGAAGATTGTGGATTCTGCATCTCTGCTAAGCACGACCATTATAAGATGTCTGCCTGTGAACTGTTGTGTTAGTAAAGTAGCATTATTAAAATGTAGCTCTGTGTGTTGGTCTACTACAAACGAGACATCATTTAAGATGCTTGTTCTTGTCCTGATAGCTCATTTGACATTAAACAATAATAAGTCACTATTAGAAATTGACGGAAACACATGTATATCACACAAGAAGAGTTTTAAGATACCAAAGGGGTAATCAGAATCCATAAATCGAAGAAGGACAGACAACACAGTGGCCAAAAGAAGAGTTTGAAGATACCAAAGAGGTAATCAGAATCCATAAATCGAAGAAGGACAGACAATACAATGACAAAAAGACAAAGGACAAAGGGGTAATCAGAATCCATGAATTGAAGAAGAACAGACAACACAATGGCCAAAAGAAAAAGGACAAAGGGGTAATCAGAATCCATAAATCGAAGAAGGACAGACAATACAATGGCC
>MJUT01030364.1:290808-301428 GCA_002080005.1 Gigantidas platifrons
AAAAGACAAAGGACAAAGGGGTAATCAGAATCCATAAATCGAAGAAGGACAGACAATACAATGGCCAAAAGAAAAAGGACAAAGGGGTAATCAGAATCCATAAATCGAGGAAGGACTGACAATACAATGGCCAAAAGAAAAAGGACAAAGGGGTAATCAGAATCCATAAATCGAGGAAGGACAGACAACACAATGGCCAAAAGAAAAAGGACAAAGGGGTAATCAGAATCCATAAATCGAAGAAGGACAGACAATACAATGACAAAAAGACAAAGGACAAAGGGGTAATCAGAATCCATAAGTCGAGGAAGGACTGACAATACAATGGCCAAAAGACAAAGGACAAAGGGGTGATCAGAATCCATAAATCGAAGAAGGACAGACAACACAATGGCCAAAAGAAAAAGGACAAAGGGGTAATCAGAATCCATAAATCGAAGGACAGACAACACAATGGCCAAAAGACAAAGGACAAAGGGGTAATCAGAATCCATAAATCGAAGGACAGACAACACAATGGCCAAATGGAAAAGGACAAAGGGGTAATCAGAATCCATAAATCGAGGAAGGACAGACAATACAATCACAAAAAGACAAAGGACAAAGGGGTAATCAGAATCCATAAATCGAAGAAGGACAGACAATACAATGACCAAAAGAAAAAGGACAAAGGGGTAATCAGAATCCATAAATCGAGGAAGGACAGACAACACAATGGCCAAAAGAAAAAGGACAAAATGGCAAACAACGAACTACAAAACACTACACAGAAAAAAGATCGATGCGTAAAAATGAATAAAACGAATATGTCTCCTCTTCAACAAAAGGAATACTATTATATTAGAATGAATTCTTCTTCTTGTTATTCTTCTTCTCTTACAAACTAGTTTTTCTAAAAGGTAGTTTTCTAACGTCATATGTCAAGGTCTTTTCGGATGTTCAATGGTTTGAGGTGAGAACTGTTTGTTTGTTTTATTGATAATGGTGGAATTGTTGACTTTCACTGTTTAAATATTCTTTTCATAACTGACTGAATACAAACTGTGTCTAAATAACCAGATGGGCGATACAGGGTCAGGTGAGCCTCTAGTTTTATAAGATATATGTACCAAGCCATGTTAATGATCCGTTATATGTTCCCTTTGGTGGACTTATATGTTTCCTGTTTTCTGATTTCGTTTGAATTATTGTTTTGTAGTTTTATGATACCTAACATAATTCTTCTAAATGCACCAATGTAACACTGATGCCAACAAGTAAAAATGTATAACATTTAAGTAAGATGATATTTGTTTTTTTTTATATATTAAAGAGAGTTAATTCAATCAAAATAATTAATAATTTGTTCAAAGACACGAATATATTTTTACTTTTATATATAAAACTTCAAAGACACAATTTACTGTTTTCAATAATTCATAAATACTAATGTTATCTTTCATCTTTTTGCAGAAATTACAACATGGTTGAATAATATTTTGTCGCAAATGTACAAATAACGGAAACGGGTATTGACAATTATATTATGAAACGGTGTTTTTATTTTGTGTGGGAAGATGTGGCTGTAAAGAATGTCTTTGTTTCAAGAATATGCTTGTTTTTGTTTTCTCACACAACATTAAGTCCAAATGATTTAAACGGATACTAGTATTTGTTTTGATAAACGCAGTATACTAAGGGACAAACCGTTTTCTTATCTCGGACGCTTGGAATTCTTGTTCGAACTGAGTTCGTCTAGTCGACGCGTATTTAATGCATATACATGAAGTGTTATATAAGGGAAAGGGGGACGTTGGAGAATTATATATTTTTCTTGGCCAAGTATAAGACAACATATCCTATCCCTACTCCGATAAGAAAGTCATTGGTGCTTAGTGAACTTAAATAAATGCGTAGTTTGATGCTACAAAATGTACGTCCAGCAAATGAGAAAGATTTGAAAACAAAAACTTCCATTTTTTCAGACAGTAAAAACTCACAAAGGACAAAAACATGCAAAGCAAAATTAGGCTTATCACGTATTTATATTGTATATTTTGATTTAATGTAGATGGTGACACTTGAATTCAAAATTTGATAACTATGAAGGTGGCATTATCCCATTGAATGTGAGATAAAGGATACCACATATACATCAAGGCCTCATATCTTAACATACAACTATAAATGGACAGCAAGGACAGGTTAAGTATGAAACTTTACAACAAGAGAAATTATTGTAATTTTCCCCTTGTGATCCTTGCATTTATATGTAGTAACCTGCATATGGCGTATATATATATATATATATATACGATATTCAGGGACCTGCATTTTCTTAATATTGGGATGCTGCTACCAAGGTAGCCACACAACAATGGGTTCCTAGTGGTACATGTGACGCCTTACGGTCTCTATCATTACTTGGGTTACCGTTACAGAATGTCATAGAGGACCGGATAGTGTTTTATTGGCCTTTGTTTGTCTTTCGTCTTTCTTCCATTGTTCATTAGATTGTCTTTACTTACATTTGTTATTACCCCTATTGTATCTTTAAACCTTTCTCTCTTTACGTTATAATTATCAATATTAATTAAATGCGTTATAAATTGACTTACATGTTGGCTTTAGAATTAGAAAAAAAAATATTTATATTTTTCAAATGGTAAAATGTGAACTTTAATCAATCTTTTACCAACCCTGGGTAAGACATTTATTGTAAAACAGAAAACATTAGATTTAGTTTTTGCCTACCCGTGTATCTAATGTGTTTTATTAACAGGCGAGTTTAGAAATAAAGTAGTGCATGATATTATAAAAAAAAGCACACAGTGCCAATTTAAAGACATTATTTTTCCTATTGACCTCAATATTGATATAACTTGACGTGTGTTGCATTCTTTTGATACTTTATCAGTGTTCTTCGCCATGACCAGAGACAACGCTCGTCTTCAACACATGCCCTATATATATATATATGTTAATGCACATGTTGAGGTTTCCGTGGAAGGAAATGTGTATTAGCTCATTGATTGGTGAAAATAGCTAGTATAATACAAAGATGTATATGACCAATAACAAATAGCTACACCTGAAGGTAAAGACTCAGCCTTTACTTTTTCTCCAGTATTATCATATGACCAAGCACTACACTCTGCTGCGCAGAGAAAATATCGAAGTACAAAGTTATACTATTTTATCTACGTATATTAGAGCCTATCACTATTTCCATATCAGATGATGTTCTTGTCGTTTAGTGGAAACACGATGAGTATCTCCAGTGGATCACCGGAATTCACTACTGTGTTCGTGTAACTCAATCTTTAGTTTTAATGTTTTTGGATCGTTGTTTGTTTTTTTGACTTTTTTGTTTTTAGCTGTTGTATTGTCTCTCATTCTACTATTTGACTTTTTTATTTTTAGCTATTGTATTGTCTCTCATTCTACTATTTGACTTTTTTGTTTTTAGCTACTGTATTGTCTCTCATTCTACTATTTGACTTTTTTGTTTTTAGCTGTTGTATTGTCTCTCATTCTACTATTTGACTTTTTTATTTTTAGCTATTGTATTGTCTCTCATTCTACTATTTGACTTTTTTATTTTTAGCTATTGTATTGTCTCTCATTCTACTATTTGACTTTTTTGTTTTTAGCTATTGTATTGTCTCTCATTCTACTATTTAAGGCTTCTGATTACACCCTTGGTATCTTCGTCAAACTTTTCTGAAGGGAGAGATAATAATAACACCATCGTTCCTCTGCTGACGAGAGGTTCATGTACAAGTATGATTCTAAAACATATAGATACCTGTACAATCCATTTCAAACCGATATATTTTGAAAAGCAGATAAATTGATTATCCAACAACATGTAAAATTAAACAACTTCAATATTGTTAGAAGAATTATTAAATTCAGAAATAAATCATGGAAGCCATGTGTTGGGAGTTTTAACATGGATTGGCAGATATTAATATTTTACCCCGAGCCAGAAGCGAGGGATACAATTTACTAATATCCGTCAATCCATGTTAAAACTCAAAACACGTTCAGGCTTCCATGATTCATTTCGGTACTGATATGTCTAATAGTACAAATACGGTAGAATACTTTGATTGGAAGACGATAATTTATATTTACGTTTCCGGAAAATGTCGCACACAATTTATGCTGCAAATGGAAAAATCAGTCACATTCACCGGCGCATGTGCTAATGAGATTATACCGAATGGATAACTCGCTCGTTTGTTAACAAAGCGAAAGAAGGAGGTCATGTTAGAATAAATATTAATTATGGTTAAGATGTCTTTTTAAAGAAAAAATCAAAGTCAGCAGCTATTGACATTTGACCATAAAGTGTTGAACTTGCTAAGTGTGACATTCACTATGTATTATGTTTTGTAAAGGGTTTGATATGTTAAATCGACAGTTTAGTTTTTACACTTTACTCTTATACTGTAATTGATAAGGGTTTCAGTACTGATGTAGCAAAAGTTTGAAGATATCAAATGTGTAATCAGAAGTCGTAAATAGAAGAAGGATATATCATAAAATGGCAAAAAGAAAAGGAACACAAGGACTAACAATGATCTACAAAACACTACAAAGAAAAATAAAGATACAGGAACACGAAACCCACAAAGAAACGAAGCGAACTCAGAGGTACTCCGAAAGGGTAAGCAGTTCCTGCTCAACAAGTGTTACTCTTGTTAAAAAAACAGGTGATAATTCATGAAAAAGGAATAAGGAAAGGACGGGATTGAAATGATATAAACAATATTACATGATGAGCTACTGTCCATTACTTATTCTACGCACCAATAAACAGAACATCGGAATTGCTGCTCGCTTTTTGTTCCTACGCTGGGTATACAAATAATGTTTGTATTCTAATGTTTGTAGTAATTTGAGTTTAATTGGGTATAATGTTGATTTTGGAAAATTTGTTGCAATTCTAATAAAGTCAGATACTTGTTGAGTATTTTTCGTTAGTGGATAAAAAGATAAAATTGCTATAATTTTTGTTAAAAAACAATACAAGTCGTGAAAATAGTGTTAGGACATAGGTATTGATTTATTTGTTAGTCATAGTTACATATAATGTAATCCGTGTATGCCAAAATACAAGAAATATATATAATAGTAGTTTTTAATAAAATATTACTTGAGTTAGCAACGGTTTTCAAATTAAAACGATAATGATAATATAAAATCCTTTATAGCTGTAAACAAACCATAATTTAAATTAAAAAAAATAGCAGTAAAGTTTGAATAGATAAATATATAATATATATATTGAAATATAATGAATGCATGAGTTTGTAAAAAAGGCATAATGAAAATATAGTATTTTTTGAAAGAGCAAGGTTATGTTCTATGGGCTCTCTCTCTATATATATATTGTCTTTCATAAAGGAAACCCTTTAAGCACGGGGTTGCACCACCTTAGCAAAACCGGTAGTTTCCAAGACTTATGACCAATAGAGATGTATAACTCGTGCTGTTTCGAACTTTAAGTTCTAGGACTTCATCATGTTAATTTTAACACAATAATTCAGCATATCAGGAAATATCTACATCTGTATTTAAAGTATACATTTCGCTCTTTGGGCCATGACCGTCAGTGCTAAGTGAACTGTTATGATGAAAATTGACATCAGAGTTGTCGTTCGTGTGGTACACATCAACGCTGTATTCACGCACACCCTTACAAACCTGCAATGTAAACAGACGTTTGAATGCAGTTTTGTATGCTCTATTGAAATTATAATAAAGGAACGGATTTAACATTGAATTTACGTATCCAAGCCATATAGCTGTCGTAAAAACTTCATAAGGAATTTTATAACCAATCAAAGGATCTATTATATTCATAATGAAAAATGGACACCAACAAACACAAAAACATCCCATAATAATTCCTATTGTCTTCGCAGCTTTTGTTTCTCGTTGAAGCTTCCCTTTCTTATGCTTATGTAAATGTGCTTCAAGACTATGGATCTGTTTGGCTTGCCTTCTAGCTGCCTGATATATCTTTACATTACTTATAATTAGAAAAACTGCAGGAATGTAAAAAGCTATAGTTGAGCAAATTATCGAAAATGGCTTATTAACCAAAAAAGCACAACTTGTTTCATCCGGAGACAAACAATTATGCATTTCTTCAATTCCGATTAAATTCCATCCACTCATAATAGGAACAAATGATATGAAAATGGGAATTATCCAGCAACACGCTAACATTAACGCAATGATATGATTATTTATTCGTTCGTGCAAAAATGGTCGACACACTGCCAAATACCGGTCTATCGCCAAACACGAAAGGTGCATGATGGACGTTGTCGTAAACATGACGTCAAGACTAGTTGTAAGTAAACATAATGTCCCTCCTAGCATCCATGTTTTATTATTGTATTGCTGATAAATTCCGAATGGCATTACTAGAATCGCCACCATGAAATCTGCAATGGCTAATGACACTACGAATGCATTTGTTATAGTTTGTAGTCGTTTATGAGTAAATACAGCTACCACAATTAAGGCGTTGCCACTGGCTGTAAGAATGGGGAAAATGGTTAACAATGCAGTTAAGAGGTAACGTGTTTCCTGGTCGAGAGGACGAGGAGGTGGTGCAATACTAGCGAAAATGGCACCACAGCTATTAACAGTTCCATTTGGTTTGGTCTCATTAGACATCCCGAATGAATCATTACTAAAGCTTCTTCAGCTATATCATGAAGTATTGGATCCAATGGAAATAGTCTGAAAATAAAAGTAAGCAGTTTGTATTAATATGTTCATATATTTCTTACCTAATTTCATATCACTAAGAGGGGGATTTGGGCCCATAAAACTAGCTTGACCCTGCCGTTTATAAATGTCTGTACCTACTCAGACAAGTGAGCGATCATGTATTTGTGTGTTAGTGGTATCGTTTTGGTTCTTTTTCTACGATAGTCCTATTGTATGTTCGAACTGTTCCGACAGTGTTGTATTTTAGAACTGTTCCGACAGTGTGGTATTTTGGAACTGTTCCGACAGTGTTGTATTTTAGAACTGTTCCGACAGTGTGGTATTTTAGAACTGTTCCGACAGTGTGGTATTTTAGAACTGTTCCGACAGTGTGATATTTTTGAACTGTTCCGACAGTGTGGTATTTTAGAACTGTTCCAACAGTGTGGTATTTTAGAACTGTTCCGACAGTGTGGTATTTTAGAAATCTTCCGACAGTGTGGTATTTTAGAACTGTTCCGACAGAGTGGTATTTTAGAACTGTTCCGACAGTGTTGTATTTTAGAACTGTTCCGACAGTGTGGTATTTTAGAACGGTTCCGACAGTGTGGTATTTTAGAACGGTTCCGACAGTGTTGTATTTTTTGTTTTTCGTTTTATTACAGTATACAGTTATACCGGTATATCTCTACGTTGTTCCAACCATGATATTTAATGTTACAGTGGGCAACTGCATGTCCATTCGACCACTTCTCATTTAGGTGCTGTTTATATGAATCATGTGGATATGTGGAAATGGATAAAATGTTTAGATATGACAGCGAATTATTAAGTTATCGATAGACCCTTCTGCGATATATTTGTTATTTGTCAATCCTACTGGAG
Source organism: Gigantidas platifrons (assembly GCA_002080005.1). Classification (NCBI taxonomy): domain Eukaryota; kingdom Metazoa; phylum Mollusca; class Bivalvia; order Mytilida; family Modiolidae; genus Gigantidas; species Gigantidas platifrons. The sequence continues at coordinate 298,408 of MJUT01030364.1, forward strand.
AATGTCTGCTATTAGATAAATCCTTCTGGGATATGTTTGTGAATGGTCGGTCCTTCCTGGATATATTTGTACCTTGGCTCATTATTCTGTATGATTTACTTATAGTATGTTCATTTGTCGAATCCCAATGTATGATTATTATTTGTCGAATCCCAATGTATGATTATTATTTGTCGAATCCCAATGTATGATTATTATTTGCCGATCCTTCAGAGATATGTTTGATATTGATCGATTCTTTAGAGATTTCGTTATCATCGGTCGATATTTTAGATATATATTTATCATTGGTCGATTCTTACATTTATGTAGTATGTTTGTTTTTGATTGATCTTCCTGGAGTATAGTTGTCTTTGAGGAATGATCTTTCTAGAATATATATTTTGTATTCAGCAAAGCCACTCCCATTGAAGTATTTTTTACCCTTTTAACACTTCCGTACGTTTATAGTTTGTTTGATTGTTCTGTTTGTTTTTGGTTTTTGTTTTTGTTTTTTATTTCTCCTCTTTAACTACATGTGTCCCCCTGAAATAACCAAAACGGTGGTGTAATGATTTGACATGTTCCAGGAGACAAAAGGTAACCAACAACATTAATTCGAAGAAGAACAGACACTACAATGGCCAAAAGAAAAGGGATAAAGGGACAAACAATGATCTACAAAACACTAAGCAGGTTGGGCAATACGAACCTCACAAACAACCGAGGTGAATTCAGATGCTTCGGAAGGATAAGCAGTTTCTGCTCGACTAGTTGTACTCGCCGTGTTACTCTTGGGACAAACCCGGTGACAAGTCTTGAGTGAGGAAAGGAATGGATTGTGATTACGACAAACACATTATATTCGTGGTCATTTATGACAAAGCTATTCCATAGTGTTGAAAGACATAAATACTTTTAAGCGGATTTTAAGTTGCTTTCCCAATAAGCACCCAGCATGAAGGAGCAATAACAAATACTGTTTTGCTCGGAATCAAGATAGTGTGTCCGAGTGGAGCGACATGGGTATTTGTGAGAATATCGTTTCAGTGTGCTAGCACTACTTTGCTCGGAATCAAGATAGTGTGTCCGAGTGAAGTGACATGGGTATCTGTGGGAATATCGTTTCAGTGTGCTGGCACTGCTTTGCTCGGAATCAAGATAGTGTGTCCGAGTGAAGTGACAAGGGTATTTGTGGGAATATTGTTTCAGTGTGCTAGCACTACTTTGCTCGGAATCAAGATAGTGTGTCCGAGTGAAGTGACAAGGGTATCTGTGGGAATATCGTTTCAGTGTGCTAGCACTACTTTGCTCGAAACCAAGATAGTGTGTCCGAGTGGAGCGACATGGGTATCTGTGGGAATATCGTTGCAGTGTGCTGGCACTGCATTGCTCGGAATCAAGATAGTGTGTTCGAGTGAAGTGACAAGGGTATTTGTGGGAATATCGTTTCAGTGTGCTGGCACTATAAAAATCTAAATCAGCGTGATAATGTAAGTATAGGAACAACGCTTTTATTGTTGTCCTATATTACGTATTTATGCATATTTATGACATATCGACATTCCATTATAAAATACTAATGGTTTATGTGATATTTGAGCATATGAAATGTAACATCACATCGGTTACTTATTATTCATAAAGTGTAACATTAGTTTGCCTTTATTGAATTGATATCATTCCAAATTATATTTGGTTTGTCTATATTATACCACAGGAAGATAACTCGCACGGCATTTGAGAGTTATCTCCCCTGTTGTACATCGACTGTATATTTAGTAAACAATGTAATAGAAAAATGGACATATTTCTTAGTAAATATAAATAAATACATGTACTGCATTATTTCAGTATATATATATATATTCATATATATGTAACACATTGGCCATTACTCTGTGTGTATATATAAATAGTCGTTAGATCAGTCATCATATACTTAATATACATTTGTAAACTGGTGATGAACCAGTGATAGTTATTACTAATAAACAAGTATGTGTAAACATTAGCCAATTAATCACATATCTCAAATACCGCTCTTTTGTGGTTGATAATGACGATAAAATGGTTTATTTAGAAAATATGATACCATGAAGTCTCCAAAATTGCAATATATGTTTGTGCGATCCTCATGGACCGGTAACAACCGTAGCACAAAATGGCCCCAGTTCCACGCTGTGTAGGAGTGGAGCGGGCAGTGAGGGAGCTTGAGAGTAGAAATTCAAATGATTTTAAAATCTTTGGGAGCAAGAAAACCAAAAGGCTTAAACAGAATATTCAAAATCGGCCAAGGTCATCTATGACTGAGGAAGGAGTACCTTAGTTTTAATAAAAATTACATGATTTCGGAACTGTAAATTTTTATAAAGAATATATTTAATAAACCATGTCAGCGCCGAAGCATTGACTACTGGGCGGATGATACCCTCGGGGACTAATAGTCCAACAGCAGAGGTATCGACCCAGTGATGTATTAGACTAAAATCCAAAATAAACACACGTAGATCAACTTTTAACCTCATCATTTCAATTATTGTATAATTATAGGAATATTTGCCCTGGCAATAAAGAAACTACATGGTCTTGTAGAAATATGACATATTGATATATTATAGCTAAAATCCCTATTTTGGAGTGGAAAATTTACCATCCAATCATATATTTGGAAGCAGAAAAACAATAAATAGTTGCTCAACCCCAAATAACTTCATCGGTAATTTAAAACATCGAAGATCAGAAATGCTTAAATCTATAGATTTCGGTATTACTATGGGAAAATTAATAGTTTGAAGGGGTAAATGGAAGAAGGGCAGACAATACATTGGCCAAAAAAAGACAAAAACAAAAACAATGATCTAGAAAAAATAACATAGAAAACTAAAGATTGGACATCAAGAACCTAACAAAGAGGGGGTGAGCTCGGAAACCCAGGAAAGATAAGAAGGGCCTGCTCCACTGGTGCCACCCATCATCAGTGTTTTCACTACAAATTTTGATAGGGGGAGATTTTATAATTATAGACGGAGAGAAAATTCG
>MJUT01030364.1:305646-354841 GCA_002080005.1 Gigantidas platifrons
TTAAAAAAAAAACAAATTGGACATAGTGGAAAATAAACTATTTTTATTCTAAAAAAGAACCCCCCCCACTCAATAGTAAAATGGTTAGTGCTTTATGTCTTAGAGGAGCCATTCCGTAAGTAAAAGTAATATAAACTTTTTATTCAATCAACACTGGAAGACATCTAACATACACTTTTTCAGTGTACATGATAATAATCCCGACAGACACCTCGGTGATGTCATTGAAATGTGCCGAGAAAACCACGTCGTATTTCCCTGGCGTCCACGGTCCTCTTGTTACATGGTCAATCTTCTTGATAGATATCCCTCACTTATAATTATTAATAACAGCATTTGTGGCATTTTACACGAATATATATAAATCAATATCGTAGTTTACATTAGTTACGTTATTGATGCTAGCCGAGGAGTTCCGAAAGTAATAACTGATAGAACACATGCGCCACCTATTAGCGTAAAAATCGTAGGTGAACCCCATTGAAATATTATAAATGGGACGAGAATGATTTGAGGCCAAAAGAAAAAATGGCCATCGACTCGTTTCTTTGTCACAGCAGCGCTTTTTCATACACGAAATTAAGGTCAAATCGTAACCAAGCTCAAACACTGAGATTTGTTTTCAATCCCCGAATTAGGCCTATATAATACCGTCATGTTCACTCCAAGAGTACATGCCGGCAAATGACAAACTTACACAATTAAAATAGAAAAGACAACTGGGTTTATTTTTTAACATTAAACCCATGCTTGAAAAATTCATAGCCGGGGATTTTATAGCGATAGCCGGTGAAATGTGCCGGTTCCCGGCTTCAAATGAAAACACTGATCATGCTACTCTTGTTACAAACACGGTGATCAGACACGAATAAGGAAAGAACGGTGTGATTACGACAAACAGACGATATTCGTAGTCATTTGTAAGACAGATATTCCGTAACGGTCTTGTCGACGGCCGTACAAAAATGGTTTCATGAAGCAAAGTTGAGCTAATACTGTTAATCTGTTTTTTTTTTGGTTTTTGAGTGGGGAATAATTATGTAAAGGGTAGAGAAGTATATTGTTTAATGCTATTTGCATGAGGAAAATTACATTGAGTGTATGTTCTTTATAGATATTTAGCATTTTTTCAGAATCCACATCTGATTCACACCCCCTATGGAGTGGTGTCACATTAACTCGGATTTTAATCTCTGGATTATTGCAACCGATACAAGAGAGATCAAATTTATCGTATTACATGATGTGTGCACCAACAAACTGGCTAGTATTGTGAGTTAGAGGATTGTTTTTTCAGATGAGGCACTTGTACCGATGACTATTTCTCTTGGCTTGCGAATACAGACAATACAAGTATCCCGTGTTTAATTGAATACCATTACCTTTGTTATCAAACTGATGTATCTGACTTGTACAAAACAAAACAACTAAAGTGTGTTTTAATTTTATTTAAAGGGGCATTAGCTACGATTTTGACCCAAAAAATTATATGTTTTGGAAATTGGGAAATAGCTTTAAAATGATGAAATAAAGGTAAATATTTCACATTAAACAGCTTATCGAACCACTTTCCGCCTTTTGAGAACGAAAATTACCATCGATTACCTATTTGCTTGCAAGCAAATAATTTGACCTCGCTTTTTCCGTATACAATTGACTAGTGACAGGTAAAAACGAATAATTTGTATTTTGTCGCTTATTAATTGCAGACTTGCATGGTTCTTTGTCCGTAATTAACACCGACTGAAAGCAGATTCACAAAAAATAAGAAATAAGTGCATTGTTGTACTGATTGAATGACGATTCGACAAACTCCGTAAACAATGTCGATAATTAATAAGATGACGTCCATTTCTTGATCGATCTCAAAACACGAGCAGTTGCACGTATTTTCCCCGATGCGCGTGCATTTCATAACATTCATAAGTTACAGAAACACGTTTTATTAAGGCATCAATCATATCTGATAAAAAAAAATTACGATTTGCCAGATAATGCCCCTTTAATAACTTTCATTGTGATTTAATCCATCAATGGAAATAGTACGATGATATTATCCAATATAAAGTTGACTAAAAATAATATTTTCAATGATATGGATGAAATATGAGTGGCAAATCTAGTGAAATTACTTAAATTAGCCTTGTTCATCTTTCTTAGAACATCCTGTCCTGGATGGCAAATCTAGTGTATTTACTTAAATCAGCATAGTTCATCATTTCAAAAACATTATGGATCAGACGCGGAATTTTTACCTTAATTCATATCAGGAAATATCGTCTGGCCTGTTTATTGGACGGGGTGATTGTACGATTTACTTTTGAATTGATGTATAGAATCACTCATGCAAAAAGTAGTTCCTTAGCAACAATAGAGGCTGCTTTTACAATAGCTCTGCAGGTGGTATTTTTATACAATAGACGTTAAACATGTCGATCAAACAAAATCTGATGGGAAACTAGAAGTTGACCATTAATATAACTAGCCATAAAACCAATCAAAATCATTTTTCTCGAAAACCCTTTAAAAAAGGGAGAGAACTTAATAAATGATAATAATAACAATATTTTATTTTCAATTAAGAATATTTAACACTCGTGACAAAGCAAACACATGTAACATATACAAAATATGGTCAAAATATAACAGTCCCTTGTCCTCGGTTGAAGATAATGTAAACGAACCAAAACTTCACACATATATTCTATCATTCAAAATGGCCAATGTCCTTAGTTTATAATACTAAAAGCCAGACCGTGGACCACAATGGGAAATATGTTCGGAGAGTGCCACACTCCCTGCACGCTATAGACGTCTTTTGCAGATTTCGAAAAAGAGTATTGTAACCGCCACAAAAGAGTAATTTGTTTCGTCCCTATACATCTCTCCATATCACTGATAGTCAAAAGTCATTGACCAGGTTGACACATCCCTTCCCTCATTTCTATATACATGTATATATTATATTATTGACCTTGTTCTCGTCCTGAATATACTACTCAATGGACGTTAAACAATAAACAAACAAACAACTTAACCAATTTGGCTACTAATTAAGAAGGTTGCACATTTCATTTTTCTTGTTGACCGTTACTAAACCGGACAGAGAAAAAAAAACGCAAAAACAAAAAAATGGAAGTTTTCATAACGGAATTTACATCACTTAGTCATAAAGGTTCAAAGAAATAAGAAAATATGTCTGTTCTTTTCCTATTTATGGCTTCTTATTTCCACTTTGGCATCTTCAAACCTATCTAAGAAGTATTTATAAGATATACCAGGTGTCAACAATGTCATATACAATATTGGAATTAAGTTGGCACATATGACAACAGTAAAAATAATTATTTTGTGTAATAATATACTCAACGATGTAGTGACAAGGTATATCTATATATACTCAGTTAAACAATAAAATTATCTATATGTTCGCCCAAGAAAACCTCTATCTACAGACATAACTACCTACAATTGTCATATCATAACCTTTGTGCATAAGATTTTGTCAAATCATTGATTGATTGGTGTTTAATGCCAACTTAAGCAATATTTCAGCTATATCGTTTGTCAAATCAAAAATGGAATAAGTCTAGATATGTTAAACATACATTTAATCAATATTTTGACAATGTCACCATAGAAACAGAAATAAGAAATACGTTTTATTTTAGATCTCTGAAAGCTGAAATAATATTTTGTACAACATCCTTGAAATTTAATAAATATTTTGAGTTCCATTTTAAGCTTGAATCACAGATGGAAAATGAACACCTTTGAATATTGTTTAAAAATACTAAAATAGAATATGCTAATATTATAAGAATACTTACCAACTGAAATAAATGATATTTAAAAAAATCCAAAAATGCATGAATTACATTTTTTTTTTTAAATCCTATGAATACATTTGAGTTTGAACAGGATCCGTGTTACCGAGTAAAAAGCACTGCATGGCGGACGTGAGGGTTTACTCATTAATGTCTGACGAACGCTTGTATTTTGAGGATAATTCTTTTTTTAGGGAATACTCTAGCATCAAACGTTCTACACCGAGACACGGTATGTGATGTAAATAAGAGACAGATGAGGTGCTATTGAGGATATTATTCTTTATTTTCGTACATTGTAGCTCATGTATTCGTTGTTTACCTTCGGTACACTCAACGATGCATAGATTGCAATAAGATTTGACAATCACAGGAAAGAAACGCGTTTATCTGGGAGACAAACGATGGTTGTTATTAATAACATAAAAATGAGGAAAATCTTCACGAAAACATTTTTATTTTTGTTTTAACAGCTTGTGAAAAAAATAAAATAAATAAATAACACTAAATGTGTTTAATTTGATAATAGATAAGTATACCAATCTCTATGATCTATAAATACTATATTTTACATTCATATTTTACGGACAATTCACAATGCATGTTTACGTCAACAGAGGAAATTAGTTCAAATTAGTTACCTGAGCGCAGTATATGGTTTCGATTTAATTTAATTCTACGAAGTAAATTTGTCAGTGACTTCCGGCAGGTCGATGTTTTTCTCCTGGTACTCCGGTTAAAACTGACCGCCACGATATAACTGAAATATTGTTGAAAGTGGCGTTAAACACCACAACAATCATAACCCTACGAAGTAAACATATAAATTAATCTCGATGGTCAGAACGGACACTGATGAGATTTACTTCCAGGTATTCTTGTGGTCATTTTTATTAAACATGACAGGTACATGATAAAGATTGTGTTCACATTGTAGTATCAAATAGAATAGGCCTTTGTAGAAAACTATAAAGTCAGTGATAAAGTTTGTCAGTGACGTGAGGCAGGTAGATGGTTTTCTTCGGTTTCTTCCACCAATAAAACTGACCGCCACAATATAACTGAAATATTGTTGAAAGTGGTTTTAAACACCACAACCCTAACCCTAATACCGGGTTCACACTACCTTTTTTTCACGCGATTATCACGCTACTAATGCGTATTTATCGTCCACATATAAAATGGTTACAGGAGAATACGCATTCATCACGTGAAAAAAACAATGCGCATTCAAACCCAGTACCGAGGTGGTTTGAACACGTGATATATCTAGATTCAATACACATTTACAAATGTATGAACGATTAATCTAGATTTAATGCGTGTTGTGTCATTCCGCATATTCAAAGCATGCACAGAAAGGTAAACAACACCGCGTGTTATTTTCCCGCCGTTTATTGTCGCAATGTCTGCAACATTGAATATTGTTTTCATAAATCGTTTGTTGGATATTTGGGCAGACGAACGTGTTCAAGATATGTTGGAGTCCTCATATCGAAATGCAGATGTTTTTAAATTATCAATCTTATTTTTGTAAATTGTATCAATTTCTCGTATCTTCCTTATAAAGCTCAAAATTGACAAAATCATGACAGTACGAATACCGCCTTTTTCGACTTCCATCTTGTAATGATTCTGCACACGTGCATGTGTATATTTAAAGAATCCTGCCGAATACACGTATTATATATGAACTACAAATACACATTTAATACGTTAATTATTTTTATGATATGAACACTCAATACGTGATTAATACGCGATAAACGCGCATTGAGATAACGCGTATTTAATCTAGATTATAAAAACGTATTATATATGAACCCGGTATTAATCATTATGAAAAATTAGCATATATTCTACGAGTTTAGTTATCTTATGTAACACGTTAGTTTATACCAAAGAGTAGGTTTTTAAAACATTACATACATATTTGTGACTTAACAATTCATATTTAATAAATATAAAAGTCAGTATTTAAACTTTTTAAACACTATTTTCTAGGTTATACAAAATTAAATACTCTCTTTAATTTTATCTTGTATCTTTTTGCCAATTAATTGTTTTAAACATGAAACTTTTAAATGACATTTCGACAGAAATAACATCCGTTTTCTGACAATACAAGATAAATTCATGCAATAAACCAGACATGACAGACAACTTAATCACAATAACTTTCGTAATCGTTGTTTTGGAGAATTCAACAATTTCCTGACAATTCAAGTTCATATTTTTATTAACAATGATGTTTTGGTCAGCTTTTCATGAAAGGAAAACCGCATCGGTGGTGTAATGGTTAGCGTGCTCGCCTCGAGTGAGGTAGATCGTGGGTTCGAGCACCAATAGGATCAAGTCAAATACTATGCAATTGGTATTTGTTGCTTCTCCGCTAATCACGCATCATTAAAGAGAAAGAGCAAAGACAGGTTGGCTCGGAATCAGAACAATGTGTCCCATTGGGGCGACGTGTCTTTCCGCGGACGGTTGTTTCAGTGAGCTAGCACTATAAAAATCCAACTAAGCGTGTTGGACTAATACAAAGCGGATCTCATGATCATCTCATTGAAAATTAACTTTTCTCCCATTATTACGGCGTTTTAACCCCGCTGAACCAGTGGTGGAAAAATCTGTAATGCTTTAGAGGATTAAAATGTCTCGTGCCTTTCCCCGCGTTAATTTCAAACGCATTAATTTCAAATTTTGAAATAAAGTTCGTGTTAAATAATGGGAGAAACAAATTCTCCTTCAGTTGCCCATGTGGGTTACGATATTTCTCCACTCTCGAGAGTTAAATTAAAAACTTTAACCACTCGCCTGACGGCTTGTGGTTGAATTTTTTAATTTAACTCTCTTGAGTGGAGAAATATTGTAACCCACGTGCAACTGAAGGAGAATCTATATGTATTCACCATGATATAGCTGAAATACTGCTGAATTGGCGTTAAACAACAATCAAACAATCACTCTCTCACCCATTAAAGGGATAGTGTCTGCAATTTGAATTTTTACACTTGTCATTTGTTTTGCAGGGAATCTTTAGTATACATTAAAAGGATGAAAAATAAAAATTTTATGACGTGTAAAGGTTGAAAGTTGTGCCCCAACTAGTAAAAAGTAAATAATTAGGCATGACCTACATAGTCATTTGTTAGAGGTTTTTTTTCAAATTACGTCATCAGTATTTATCTGAATACCAAATAGTCACAATGCCACACAATCAGCTTATTTGTTTTTAACTCTTGATCTAAGAATCCTGAGACCGACTTTTAACTACAGCCAATGCTCATATTGGTGCCCACTGTATATTTTGGTATTATTACATCGTGACAAAACTTGTTTTCTGTCCTCTTTTCTAGTCGAATCAGTTACATTTCCCATTAAAATTATGGGTAGTTTTGTATCCGTCGCCATTTTCAATTTTCTTAAATACATAAACAACTGCACGTCTGCACAGTGGGAAATCGACCGAAGCGTGACATAAATATGCATGACATATTGTGAGGACAGACACGATTTGAGTGTGATGTTTTTGGCGGAGTAAATAATAAAAAAGACAGTCTTTATTTTTTTCAAAACGGTCTGTTTAGTGTTTTTTTTTTTTTTTTTTTTTTTTTTTTTTTTTTTTTTTTTTTTTTTTTTTTTTTTTTTTTTTTTTAAATATGTCATCTGTTAACATATTTAGGTAGAAAACAAATCATAAATCATAAACACCATACATTTAAATACAAGAGTCTTCAAAACACAACACTTTTACCACAGGACCTAACTTTAATGAGGATTGTCCTGCATTTAAAATTTATATACTAGGAAAGCACAAACATTTTATAAATATTAAGTTGCCTAAGCTGTTTATGTTGTTCAACTGCTAGACAAACATTTTGCATTGTAAACAAATAAATGCCACTTAAAGCTGGACGTGAAATTAGAAGAAGAGTTTAAAGATACCAAAAGGGTAACCAGAAGACGTAAATTGAACAATGACAGACAATACAATGGCCAATAGACCAAAGACACAAGGACAAACAATCCTCTTCAAAACACAACACAGACAACTAAAGATTGAGCAACACGAACCCCACTTAAAACCGTGGGTGCTCCGGAAGATTAAGTACTCCCTGCTCCTTGCTCCCATGGTATTATTCTTGTTACAAACCCGGTGATAAATAATGAATGACATCTTACACACCTCCATTTAGGCTTACGTTCAGTGGAACAACTTTAGATTTACCAAAAAGAAAATGAGCTGACAAAATTTTAGCAGCAGAATCGATTACAGATAGTAAAGTCAAAGCCAACGAAAATACTAAAGTTCATATGGATGAAGGGTTAGACAGAATTGTGTAATTTAATGAATTTTCAATCTTCCTCAGGCATTGGAATTTGAATTTTTGAATTTTGGTGATTAACGCCACTTTCAGCAATATTTCAGCTATATCATGGCGACCAGTTTTAGTGGTGGAGGAAGCCGGCGTACCCGGAGAGAACTACCGTCCCCTGGCAAGCAACTGGTAAACTTTATCACTTGCGGCTGTGAGTCGAGTGCACCCTCAGGCATTGGTAACCATTTCCGATATTGGCTCTCCTATTAAGGAGTTTTGGCTTACTTGCACCCAAATACCTTGTTAAGTACATATATTTGGTTTTCCAATCAGTGTACTATATGTACCTGATGACGATTATTCCAGAAACACATCGTGTGCAATAAATAAGTTATCAACATTTTAATTCTGTCAAACCTTAATGGAGCATAGCGTATATTTAGCATATATGATATGCTGTGAACTCAAACTAGGTCTTGTCAAATAGGTTTCACTTTTTGTTTTATTGTTGTGACTTCTTTTTATGATAAGTTTTCATAGCAAGCATTATAAGATCACTGACACATTTGTAGCAACACTGCTGTTTTAACTGGATGATATCAATGAGACAAATCTTTAGAAATAGCCTTACGTAAGAAAATTGCCAGACAATATTTAATGAGAAATGCATAATAGCATCAACACATTGTTAATGGATAAGTCCTGATTGAACTAATGCCTATACAGAATGTGAACATTTATATTACAACTTCAGATGATTGATACAAAGGACAGAAAAAAAGACAAATCTGATTCACACTCACAAAACAGTGTCAATCAGCGTTTCTAATCTAATAAAGAAAACATGGGAGAATAGAGGCGGCCCAGGAAGTTATATAAGACAACCACGGTGTACCCCAGAGATTATCAATAAAGTGATGTTCTGGATACAAAAATGCGTATGGAAAAGTTAGAGGAATCTGCTGGTTGACTACACGTTCCCGGGGTATCATCCTCCCATTAGTAATTGCTTCTGCACTGACATGAGTTATGGAAAACATGCATATCTGATTTAGTGCGCATGACGCTTTTTTGTAATAACCTTCATCAGGTACGTTCTTAGCCAACATTTAGCTATCCTGTTGTGGTTTACTTGCTCGCAGACTTTTACATTATTTCCCTTCCTATTTATTTGGCCAAGAGTGTGTACCGGATGACCATTATTACAGAAAGGCGACATGTGTATTAAATGAGATATCCACGTTTTATTATAAATCACATCTTGTCACGGGTGGAATGCTTATTCACAAACTCTTGTTGCTATATGTACTGGTGTACGCCCAGTTACAATATGACCGCCTCTTTGAGTAATGGACAAGACATTTATTCCTACAAAACCATATCTGTAAACTATTTTATTTCCAAGAATGCATTGGAAAGTGGTTTTGATATTACTTAGTGCAAAATCTAGTGAGCTCATTTATTTCAAGGCTTTCATGTTTCGGAAATTAATTTATGCTTTTCCGTATCGTAATGTTGCATTTTTCGGAATTTTCTTGATCTTTTGGGTATTCAATGGCTCAACTCTGCAGTTTTGACGAAATATAATTCTAAATCGAGTGCAAAGAATACACGAATAGTGTGCTGTCGACTGTCGTACATTTATCAAGAATGTTTACCAAGTACACAACCCCTCTCTGGATTTTGCTTCATTTCTTGAAGGATTTCATATGTACCTGATGTTGGTATTGGCTGTCCGGATTATGATTTTAACATATCTGATATTCTCTTAGTTTGTATTAATCATTGTTTGACTGATTTAACTTTTATCGCTGACGTTTGCTTCTAGATCATCTTCTAACTTACATGTACTAGGCGCCTTCGTGGAAGTATTTATATTGATGTTTGATTTAGTGCCTATTATTTCACTTATGTTGCGAGTTGGATTCAAGCCAGTGGCGATGTGTGCTCTTCGGAAGACTTAGTGATGTTTGTCAGTGACTTGTAGCAGGTCGGTCATATTTTACCCCGACTATCCAGGTCTCGTCCAATTTTACTGAATGCCAAGAAAAGATTGCAGATTCCAAATAGGTAATAATCGGAGAATGACAGACAATACAAAGGCCAAAAGAAAAAGAACAAAAAAGACAAAATAAAATGATCTACACAACACTTCACAGAAAATTAAATTTTGAGCAACGCCTCCCATTAAAAACCGACAGTAAACTCGGCTGCTCCAGACGGGAAAACAGTTCCCACTTCACAATTTACACTTAATACTTCGTCTTTCGGAGGACAAACCAGTAGAAATCCATATCTAGTTCCATTTCATATTGTCCAATTATTTGTTCTGAAATTCTTTGCTGTCATAAATGTATCTATGCATGTTACTCTTTTTTTTTTAGGATATATGTTTTATTTTTTGTGTGAAAATTATATATATTGCATATAGTAAAGCACAATCTAATTAAAATTAGATATTTATTGTAACTTTATTTTATTTTTTTGTACTTTTTTTCTTGGGTGATACACTAACAGCTTACAATATCATATTTGGGTTATGTCAGATAACTTATCATTGTATGACCTATGACCGTTCAAAACATTCAAATATATTGACAAATCGGACAACGGCTCTTGGCGTTTACTCGGTTTTTAAAAGTAAGACCATCGTTGATTGATCGGCTGAAAATATGAAGGAATACTGACATGACCTCAAACGGGATACTGTTAGATGTTGGTGTATCTCCGACAACAAAAATTAATAAAAAACATCTAATTTTAAATAAATTGATTCATCCATACATTCTTTGTTTTCAGAGTATACGTTTTTGTTTTCCTCCAAAACTAAATAACCTAAGCACAATGTCGCTTTTATACGTCTGTCTTCGTCTAACTGGCTTGCAAGAAACTATGAATGGTTTCATTCTAAAAATAAATACTCTGTGATAACCTTGGGGTGAACGACTGGAAAGACCATTACATGTCACGATTCGTCAGTCGAATTGGTGTTGTGGGTGCGTGCATCATATCATTTACAATATTTACATGCAAGGGATATTAAATATTGGAAACCTAAGCCTCCAGACTATACAATATTGAGTTTGTGATACAAATTGTTGGTCTTGAACATGGAATCTGCCAATTTTTATTTGACTTCTGAACATAAAGTCACAATGTAGCTCATACTATTGCAACTTGGGATCTAGATGTTTCTTCCAGTTGTTATTTCAACTTGTGTTATGTTGTATGTATTATCGTTGCCCTCTCATTAGAGATACAGCAAATACATCGGTGGTGAAATGGTTAGCGTGCTCGCCTCGAGTGTGGTAGACCGTTGGTTAGAGCCCCCACTAAGCACACAGCATTAAGGAGAAAGAGCAAAGGCTGGTTTAATTTGTCCGAGTGAGGCGACATGTCTATTCGTGGACTGTTGTTTCAGTGAATTAGCATTATAAAATCAACTAAAGTGTGTTGGTCTAGTACAAAGCCCACATCTTCATCATTTCATTGAAAATTAACTTGATCTCGCCATGTTATAGCTGAAACATTGCTGAGTTGGCGCTAAACAACAATCACTCACTCATTAGAGATACCGTAGAGTAAAAACAAGAAATCTTTAAAAAAAAACACAACTCTTTATAGCTGTGAGAATAACATACCAAAACATATACATTTTAAATAAATAACTGATCATTAAATCATAGATTATACATAAATACAAATGAAGTAAAGAAGCAAAATTAGAATCGTATTTAAATAAATAAGGTAGCGTTCTCATATTCCTGATTTACAGGAAATTCTTATATCAAAACTGTATCAACAAAAGCACTGAATTCAGATCTACATGTGGTCAAATTAGATTTTCCTTAAAACAAATAATCTATATATATCTCAACTCAATTGAAACAGAATCACAAACGCCTTCCTTGCTTTAAATTAAGAGAATTCCAATATGGAAAAATATATATTAATATTTAATAGATATCACAAAACACAACCATGGATTAGATTATTATGTAAATGCACTTGCACTGAGATTTGACATTTCGGTAATTGGACTATGACCGTCATGGTTGACTGAATTGTTAGGATGAAGATGGACATCTGAATTGTCATGCGTATAGTAAACATCATCGCTGTATTCTCGCACACCTTGACACACTTTAAATGTAAAGAGACGTTTAAATGCAGTTTTGTAAGCTCTATTGAAATTATAATAAAGGAACGGATTAAGCATTGAATTTACGTATCCAAGCCATATAGCTGTCGTAAAAACTTCGTAAGGAATTTTATATCCGATTAAAGGATCTATAATGTTCATGATAAAGAAAGGAAACCAGCAAACACAGAAACATCCCATAATAATTCCAATTGTCTTGGCAGCTTTTGTTTCTCGTTTGAGCTTCCCTTTCTTATGCTTATGTAAATGTGCTTCGAGACTATGGATATGTTGTGCCTGCTTTCTAGCCGTCTGAAATATTTTAACATTACTTATAATAAGAAAAACTGCAGGAATGTAAAAAGCTATTGTTGAGCAAACTATCGAAAATATTTGGTTGACTATAAAACCACATGTTTTGTCGTCCGGAAACAAACAATTATGCAAATCTTCGATTCCGATGAGATTCCAATCATTCATAATAGGAATGAATGATATGAATATTGGTATTACCCAACAGCAGGCCAACATAAGCCCAATGATATAATTATTTATCCGTTCGTGTAAAAATGGCCGACATATTGCCAAGTAACGATCTATAGCCAAACATGATAGATGCATGATTGATGTTGTTGTAAACATGACGTCAAGACTTGTTGTCAATTTGCACAAAGTTGCTCCTAGTTCCCAGCGTTTGTTATTATACTGCTGGTATATTCCGATTGGCATTACAAGAAGAGCAACCATGAAGTCTGCAATGGCTAGAGACACCACGAATGCATTTGTTATAGTTTGTAGTCGCTTATGAGTAAATACAGCTACCACAATTAAGGCGTTGCCACCGGCTGTTAGTATTGGAAAGAATGCTAACAATGCAGTTAAAATATATCTAGTTTCATTGTCAAGAAATGGTGGCGGGTCTGCAATACCGGACAGAATTGCTTCACAATTGACACCGGTTCTATTAGGTATTGTCTCGTTAGACATTCCTGGTAAAACATAATTTAACCGTCTTCAACTAAATCCTCAATTGTAGGATCTTTTGCTGCATTCGAATTGAAATAGAATAATTCTGTAAACTACAATATGGTTTGGTCGTCTTTGGATTGTAGATCTGAGAGTAAAAGTAAAAAAAAAATAAAATAAATTATGTGCAAATCAAGGATGATAAACATACAATTTCAAACACATTTGTATTTGTTAGAGTTTGTATTGTTGTGTCTTCATGATTGTTTTTTTCATTAACTTTGTTTATTGTCCATTCTGTGTTTTGTATATTAACTTCTACATTGATTCATGTTTTATCCTGATATCGTTATATTTGAGCAGTCATATTGCATTGGCTGTGTAATGTTTGTGATATAGTCACTAAGTCGAATGTATAAAGTCTCCTGATCACAATGCTTCTGTGTGTAGAGCGGAAACCACTAGTCATGTTACTGCTTTAACGGGGACATCGAAGACTATATTTTGCTGCGGTCTTTGTTTTGTGTGTTTTCATCGGACAGCTTTAACTTGTTTAACATTTCAGTGTAAACAAATTATACATATATTTTTGTATGATTGTAAAATATATTTGTATTAGACATGCTCCGTATACAATATTTTTTTTTATTATGATATTATAATCAAATTGTCAACAATTATCCAGGATATTTGATAGAATTTGATGTCTACGTTTCTTTACAATCACTGGGTCCATACCTCAGCTGGTGGATTACTGGGTCCATACCTCAGCTGGTGGATTACAAATAGTCCCCAAGTGTATCATCCACCCAGTAGTCAGTATTTTCCTTTACATGGTTTATTAGATACATTAATTGTTGACATTTGTTGTTCCTAAATAATGTAATTATTATTAAAACTAAGGTTCCCCCCTCAGACTTAGGTGACCGTAGCCAATTTTTCCTATCCTGTTTAGGACCTTTGATTTTCTTACTCCTAAAGACTTTTAATTATTTGGCTTTCCAACTTTTTGACTCTGAGCATACACAATGAAGGTTATTCCAGAAACGCGTCATGGGCCATAAATTAGAATGTGAATTTGAATTTGAATTTTGGAGTTTAACGCCACTTTCAGCAATGTTTCAGCTATATCATGGCGACCAGTTTTAGTGGTGGAGGAAGCCGGAGTACCCAGAGAGAACCACCGACCCTGGGCAAGCAACTGGTAAACTTTATCACTCGCGGCTGCGAGTCGAGTGCACCCTTTTTTGTAATTTACAAAGCCGGGCGCGAACCCACGCCGTATTGGTGATAGGTTTGTATGAGTTGTTAGATACAACAACCTAACTCATTGAGCCACCCGGGCCCCCATAAATTAGATATATACGTTTTATTATAGTATCAAGCTATTGAAAACATGCACCAAGAAAAGAAGATTAAAACACACGAAGAAAGTCCTGTAAACATCTCATTTTTCTCTCTCGCTCTGATGGCCCTGATCACACACGTCTGTCTGTATGATGTTATGATAAACCCATACTACCCAAAGTATATAAAAACAATACAGATCAAAAATAACAATAGACAATAAAAAGTTAAAAACAGTAAGAGTTCCAATGTAACCCACTATGGCTCCATAAAGGTCAGCATTTCCTGTCCATCGTCAAATTCCTAATCTCATTTTTTAAGAATAATTATTAGACGTCTAGACTCTCCTGTGTAATTAGCGTTAGTCTATATATTAATTATGCATATAATCATTTGAGCAATATCTGTATGTACCCTGGAAATTGTTTTGTGAGAATAACGAGATATTGACTGGTGGCTGGTAAGGGATATATTTGAAACAGCAACTTTGTAAATATTAACAGGACACATTCCCTTCAAACAAGCACATTCACAACTAAAACAAATACTTAGCTTAAAATTGTAGACCCTCGCAGAAACAATTCCGTTATCCCATCCTATCGTTGTATTAGTAGCCTTAAAACTGTAGACCCCCGAGGTCCCCATTTCTGTTATCACCTGCTTCTGTTTAACCGCTTGCCACCACGTTAGATACTTTACTACTGTTTAAACTCGTGCCGTCCCGTTAGTTACTTATGAGAGAGATCGAATTGAATTTAAAAAGAGCTCTCTAAATCAATTGTATAAATCTCAATTACAACTAAATAACTTTTCAATTCAATTATAATTAAGATTCAGATACCTCTAATTGAATTAAAGTGCATTTTAAGTGAATCTGATTCTAAAATGAACCAAAGAGCTCAATATTTAAAATTTAAATATGTCTAATTTACTTAGCGATCTCTCTAATGCATTTGCAGAAATCTCTTATGTATATGGGTAACCTCCATAATGCATTTGAGGAGATCTCTAAATTAATTAGAGAGATCTCAAATTCAATTGTATCTCACAATAGTAACTTGCTGTTCCATATTTTTGAGGTGCATGGAATGATTAAAAAGACAAATTCGGATATTAGTATCCTACCATGAACATGAGCACGACATTTCCTAGATCAGATGTCTGGAAAATTAAAATTTATCCTGTATTATGCAAATAATTAAGGGTATTTTTTATCGTCACGAACCAACATACATACAGAAAGTTTGAAGCAAAATATATGCTTGCTATGACTGTCGGCTTCCCATAATAGTTTTTAAAGTGTGATTAAACGCTTTTTTCCAGAAATTATCGATGTGTAAACTCGGCCGAAAGTAGTTCCGGCTATCGGAATTAGTAATGTTATTAATGAATAAACACACCGGAAGTGCTACCGTCACTGCTACTACACAATCGAAATACACCAAACGTACATATGAATATGTCTTACAGGACATAAACAATACTATACATCATAATTATTATAATTTAGATTCTATTCAGTGTATTTATCTAAACACTTTTAATCGCAGTAAGAAACCTAGATCAGACCATTAGCAACAGTGCAAAAAAAGTTCCGGATAGTAAAGACCGGGAGTAGTCCTTAAATGTATATTCAATTTGAAAAATCAGCAGTTCAGTTAGAGAGATCTCTAAATCAACTACAAAGCTCTCCAGTTCAATTAAAGACATTTTTTAATCAATTACACGGCTCTTCAATTCCATTAGAGAAATATATAAATCAATTAGAGAGATCTCTAAATCAAATTAAAGATATCTCTAACTATATTAATTAAAGAGATCTCTAAATCATTTAACGTGTTCTCTATTAAAATGAGATGAGACGCAATTAGAGATTTCTCTCGATGAATTGCAGTGGGTTGTTTTTTATTCAAAAAAAGATATATTTTCAATCAAAAGGTTATGTTTGACACACAAATAAATGTCTCCCTACCCATCCATATTCTTTGTCTAATAAGAAAGATACATGGGCATCCCATTTAAGGTGTAGAAAGATTTTCAAAAAGGGAAGTAACTCCTTCAAATACGATAATGATATCTGAATCTGCACATGGTAATAACCAACCATTCAATGTTTTGAGGGAGTCCTATCCTAGTACTGCGTAATTGACTACTATTTTACCTATTTTGTTCCAGTATTACTATACATGCTGTTATAGTGACAGCTGGAACCTTTGAACCGTAATGAAAGTGGGAGGTTTGGCGCCGTAAAATCTGATTCAACCCACCATTTCTTTGGAAATGCCTGTACCAAGTCAGGGTCATTACGGTTTTCCCAGTTTTCCGGTTGTTGACTGATTTTGTCTGTTTATATACTTATGAGTTTTGACTTTCCCTTTAGAAGATTGTTCGGAGCTTGGTCATTTTGTTATTACCCTTATTTAACACGTAGGAGGGGTGCAGCGTACACATTTTTTTTATGAAATGTTCTCAGTCAAAAAGGTTAATAATTCCTTCCTAATCGTCCGATAAAATCGCCAAAACGATATGCGAATCTTCATATGGTAATAAGCATACACAGTTAGGAATAAACCCCATTTAAATAATAGGAAAAGTTGCGCGTACTAACTTTTTAATAAAATATTTTAAGTCAGAAAAGGGCAATAACTCCTTAAAAATGGTCAGATCATATTGCCGTAACGATATTTTAATCTGCAAATGACAATAAGTAAGCAAGCAAAGTCTCGTGTACAACCTCTTTGTATTGATGAAAGAGTGAAAAAAGACAACATCTTCACAAATACTGCGATTAAAATTCTGTAATGTTATGCGAATATTCATATGATAATATGCAAGGTTTTGAGATAATTATATTTAAAAGGTATGACGAGTAGCGTGTACCAAATTTTGTGACGGACAGACAGGACGAAAACAATATGCCTCCCCAGAAGATATTATCTTCAAGTCTCTCTAAATTCTTCTTCTTCTTTAGTTAACAGTAAAACTTGAAATCTGAAGATTATTTGCTGTTACATTGTATTAACTTTTAATTATTTTGTGAACGAATATACTAGTACAGGTATACTATTACTAAATTATTAGGCCCTCAGCTGACATAAACACAATAAAAGAACATAAAAAAACTGAGAATACATACGTTAATTATGTAAATAACATTTCAAGATGTTTCAGGCGGGTTCGATTTCCAATAGCTGTTAGATAATACTACACACACATGTCTACACACAGTCACACATAGTAAAACAGTTAACTAACATGCGTAATAAAATGTCTATACCACAACATGAAAAAGGAAGTTATCTTTTGAATACTTAAATATGAAGTGTATTCATTAGCAACCGAAGAATTATCAATTTGTAGTTTACCGAGACGTGTAATGTGATAGGACCAAATCACCTATATTTCACTTAATAATGGCAAATTTGACATACTCGATAATATTACTTTTGTTTCATCAAAAGAAAACAAATTCCATTTCCTTTAACATTAAATGACAACATCTTTTTATGAGAAAGACTGAATTTTGTTATAGATTCCATCACAGAACACATCATATCACTCCTACTTTTTATGCGAGCTGTCTGTTGTCTAATGGTTTTTTATTCGTTTCTTTAATTGATTTTCTTGTTACGCTCGTATTGTCTTGTCTAGCCGGATTGTATATGTTCCTATCATTGCTGTTCTATCAGGTTTTTGATTGGTCTAGTTAAAGGTCGTGTCCTTACGGTTATGTTGGTCGCTATCAAAATCTAGTAAGGGTTATCTCCCTTGTACTACATGGAGATATAGTAATAAAATGTCTGGTAAAACGATGTACAATGTATATATAGAAACGCGGAGGCATTCTTCGGCAAATGCATGCACTTAGTACCGCATAATGGCATTCTACAAGATATGATTTATATATAACACGTTGGTCTTAATCCATTTTTCTGTATGTATACATATTACACGTATATACATTTGTAATTCACTTATAACACTCAATATTTTGTAGATAACCTAATTACCAATAGTGGTACATTATATTTAATGACAAACTAATACCAGATGATATACCGTCCTTACTGATCAAAAGTTAAAACAAACTAATACCAGATGATATACCGTCCTTACTGATCAAAAGTTAAAACAGTGTTGATGATATACCGTCCTTACTGATCAAAGTTAAAACAGTGTTGATGATATACCGTCCTTACTGATCAAAAGTTAAAACAGTGTTAACATTAGACAGTTTATCGTAGTTAATTGGACAGAAGAATATAGTACCAATAGGCATCGCCGATACAACATAATGTGATAAAGTTTGTAAGTGACTTGTGGCAGGTTTGTGGTTTTCTCCTGGTACTCCGGTTTCTTCCACCAATAAAACTAACCGCCACGATATAGCTGGAATATTGTTGAAAGTGGCGCTAAACACCATACTCCCCTCTAAGGCATCGCTGACTGTAAAGGAAGTTAAAAGGGATATGGGTTAGGGTTTTATTTGGTCTTGAACGCCATTTTCATCTATAT
Organism: Gigantidas platifrons; assembly: GCA_002080005.1. NCBI lineage: Eukaryota > Metazoa > Mollusca > Bivalvia > Mytilida > Modiolidae > Gigantidas > Gigantidas platifrons. Next base: position 324,765 of record MJUT01030364.1, read on the forward strand.
TGCAGTTATTTCGTTATACAGACATAGCATTAGTGGAAAGAACCGCTATACCGGGAGAGGTACCACCAACCTGCCACAGACACTGACAGACTTAACACATAAAGTTGTAACCAGTACATCCCGTCAGCATCGAGAATTGAGGCGTAGATTCCATAAGCAGTAACTCCCATGCGATCACGGCCATGGCGGTCTCAAAACATGATAAAAATAATAGGTTGATTGATTGAGTGGTATTTAACGCCAACTTTAGTAGTATTTCAGCTATATCGTGGAGTTAGAAATAATACGAACTATTAATAAGAAAAATTATATTAAGAAAGAACTTCCGCAGCGTAATTATTCTGAAATATTTGAAATTTGGTGTGTATATATATATACTTTTTTTTTTATATCGCTCGTCTAATATTAGACAGTTATCGTTCATCAACCAGTTTGATTAATATTTCAACAAAAACTATTGGGTTAAGACGTATTAAACCGGTCTCATTTCTCACTGGGAAGTCAAGGACTGCAAGTTAATTTATTCCCCCAATGACCCTACATTTGACAACCCATACACAATAAACATGAGACAATGACATGATATGTCCTATATATATATGCAGTTTGTTTGTGTATTTATGTAAATATTTTGGATAAAGAAGAGTTTGCAGATACAAAAGGGGCAATCAGAATCCGTAAATCGAAGGACAGACAACACAATGGCCAAACGATAAAGGACAAAAGGACAGACAAATTTTGATTATTAAAAATTAACTGCTATACAGATGTACGTTTGATTTCTGTTTTTTTTTCTCTTTCGACGTAATCAACACATGGCCTAATAGATGTTTTAGTGCAATTAATATGTTCTCAATTTGCCAAATCATGAAATAATAAAAATGAAAAAAGAATACAACGAATTCGGAACAGTTCCAAAGATACAACGAATTCGGAACAGTTCCAAAATCTAATCGAAAATCATAGAAACATCTATTACTTTTGACTTTTTTTCTGTTCAATTTTTATTTTTTTAATGCATACAATCATTTTCTCTGATAATTAGTGGCACTATATCAGTGATTCCCTGCTGTTATTATGCTATTTGAAAATATATTTACAGATGTACGTAATGATGCATACGTTTGGGTTTATTTTCACATATTATAGTACACATAAGTCACATGTACTTTGTGGTAATAAGATATTAATGTCATTACCACATGACATGACAGGATGGTTTATTCATCAGATTATTTGAACATTCACGAAACATGATGAAAGAAGACAAAAGAATGTCGAATGGAAGGCAGTGTTTTTGCAACTCATGTAACACGCACTATTAAAATAATACTATTATACCAAGTTTTTTAAGTACCTGTAATGTCATGAAGACACAATAAAAACTAGCAATCAATTAACAAGGACAAAACTTTTTTCTTAGAAGAGTTTGAAGATACCAAAGGGGTAATCAGAATCCATAAAATGAAGGACAGAAAACACAATGGCCAAAAAAAAAAAAGGATAAAAGTACTAACAACGATCTGCATAACACAAAACTAAAAATCGAATAAGACGAACCCTACTATAAACGTGGGGTGAACTCAGGTGCTCCGGAAGGGTAAGTAGTTCCTGCTCCCACTACCATGGCATATATTAATGAGTCGAATAGTCAGCGAATAATTGTTGTTTATGGCCAGGTGATCAATTTTTCAGCAATATCTTCGCAGGAACAAGTTACGTTTTGATAAGATGATAACGACACATACTAACAAGCTGCTTGACTTTTAAAGTGCTAGTAATAACAGTCCGTTGGTAAACATGTCGTTCTACTCGGTCACATTCTCCGAACACTAAATCAACAAACAAGTTTTAGCTCTAAAATCCCTAATGTTGCATACCTAACAGAGAATACCAAATTCATAGTCTTTGGTTTGAGCCGACCGCATATTAAACGCAAGGATTCAGGTACAATACCATGATAGAGGATGTGAGTGAGGGAGTGATTGAGATGATGGTGTTGTCCGCTTTGCATGCGACCTACAGGATTAGTTGGATTTGTATAGTGCTAACTCGCTAAAACAATAATGTCGCTCCACTGGGACATATTTTCCTGATTCTGAGTCTTCGCAGAGAAGCAACAAATATCAATTTTGTGGTTGGATTGACCCCACACTAGAAGTGAGCACACTAACCATTACACCAAAGAATCGGCTGGCTGTGAGTGGAATAGAGAAAAAAACAACCAATGAAACACACCACCTACTTAGAGTTGCTTCTAAGGTTCTAGTATGTTCCAAAAGTCACAGGAAGCAACTTCCAAGCAATATGTGTGCTAGATATAGTGGTACCGATTAAACGATTGGATTTTGGAACTGGTCTGACAATGTGGTATTGTTTTTTTTATTTTTACCACAGTTTAATGGTACATCCCAGAGTGCAGTGAAACTATTATTACATCTTCAGTACAATCAAAGTTGTGGTGTAACTATTATTACATCTTCAGTACAATCAAAGTTGTGGTGTAACTATTATTAAATCCCCAGTACATCCCCTGAGTAAAACAAGCAAAACAACTTCAAATTACAAGGTTTGAGCCCTTTTTAATCTCTGTAGCAAAGTGTCCCTTTTAAATAAGACAGAAGCAAATACCACCTTTAAGATATGTAGCTCATCCAGATAAACCACATCGGTGGTGTAATGGTTGGCGTACTCGCTTCCAGTACTGTAGATCATGGTCATCGGTGGTGTAATGGTTGGCGTACTCGCCTCCAGTACTGTAGATCATGGTCATCGGTGGTGTAATGGTTGGCGTACTCGCCTCCAGTACTGTAGATCATGGTCATCGGTGGTGTAATGGTTGGCATACTCGCCTCTAGTACTGTAGATCATGGTTGTCGGTGGTGTAATGGTTGGCGTACTCGCCTCCAGTACTGTAGATCATGGTCATCGGTGGTGTAATGGTTGGCGTACTCGACTCCAGTACTGTAGATCATGGTTTCCAGCCACAATCCACAGGCGGATGGGGCATGGATTTCGTCCCCCCTTTTTTCTCTACTACCCNTTTTTTTTTTTTTTTTCATAATCATTCCTTTTTCAAAATTTTCATAATTCTTTTTTATTTCATTTGACAATATCAGTAGACGTCGTACATCATGAATAATACAGTATACTGTATCAGTCGAAAAACTGTGGGCACAGAATACACGTATTATTCATGATGTATGACGTCTACTGATATTGTCAAATGAAAAAAAAAGAATTATCATGAAAATTTTGAAAAAGGAATGATTATGAAAAAAAAAAAAAAAAAAGGGGGGAGGGTAGTAGAGAAAAAAAAGGGGGGACGAAATCCATGCCCCATGCGGCTGTGCCACAGTCGGGCCAAACCAAAGACTACAATATTTGTATTTGATACTTCTGCGCTAAGCATGTATCAATAAGGAGTAATAGTAAAGACTGGTTGGCTCGAAATCAGGATAATACGATGGAGTGGAGGGACACGTATACCCACGGACTGTTGTTGCAGATGTAGAACTATGTACTAGGCATGTCAGTTCAGTACAAAGCCGACATTATCATGAGCTCATCGAAATACAACTTGTTCTCGCCATGATATAACTGATAAAATGCCAACTTGGTATTAAACGACAATCACTAACTTGCTCACTAAACCACGTAATTGAAAAAGAGTTAAGCCCTATTCAGTATCATTTAAATTGAATTCAACTAAACGGGTGTTTAACATTTAACTAAATTTGTTCTTATATTTGATACGCTAGACACAATCTTTTCATTGCAGAGTTCAATATAGTTACAAAAAATGCATAAAACATGATATTCTAAGAATACTTACGGAAACAGGAAAATAATTAAATCCAGAAACAAGCGATTACATTTTTTTTATCCCATAATTATTTTCGGGTTACATCGAAATACAAGTTTTATGGGGGGCTACAATCGTGCTTATTTTTAGGCATTATTCATCAATGTCATATGAACGTTTGTAAGCTGAGGATAATTCTTATTCCAGGCAATGTTTTAACATCTTACGTTCTTAAGAGAGCAATGTATGTGATATAACTTAAAGGAAATTGGGGTTCCAACTAGGAGTTCTTCTTTAGTTTTTATATACGATACACAATTAAATTATTTATTTCACCTTTGGGAAGACCCTAATATGTCAACATTACAACACGTTATGACAAACACAGAAGAGAAACATATCATTTTTGCTTAGAGATAAAAAAAAATATGGTATATCATTAATGATAGAAGAATGGAAACAAAATTTACAAGGACATTTATACTTGCAGCAATTTTACAGAATTTTCTACATATATCATAATTACCAAACCATGACGGAAATAAAATAAAACCATAACTTTGAACAAGATTAATTATGAAGGTGTTGATTTTGCATTTGTTGTGTTGGCCTATGCTTCTTGTGTTATTATTGATGTCATTCTCCTGTTAGTCGTTGACCTCGAATTGCTAGAAAAATGTGACATTCCACACTTAGTCAAAATGATACAGTAAGAAGTCAGCAATTTGCAACGTGATTCGTTCACATTTCCAAATTTTAAACGAGTACTAGTATGTATTCTTTATCTTGTGTTGTCAAAAATATAATGCAATGACTTTAGATCAATGTACCAAGATTACAACTTCATTCTGTCTAGTTTGTGATACAAAATCAAATTTATTTTCTTAAGCCTCGAGTTATCTGTCAACAATTAGTTATAAACATGGTGCTCACTGGTCTTGCAGGCAACATTTCTCTAGAAACACTGCGCCATATCATTTACAGAAGATAGATGTTATATTTAATCAGTTGGATATTAAGCATTACAAATTTTATCTTTTATGATATTTTTGTTATTATTTTGTTTATATTAATTTCACATTGACCTTAATTCAATATATATACTTGATTACTTCTGACATCACAAACAGTTTTTTGGCACATTTATTGAACATTAAACGTAGACTAACTGGTGTACTTAATCGCATCAAACCAAATTTTCAGAAATACCGATAAATTTATTACAGAAGCGTATCAAAAACTTCTTACAAGAAATGAGATCTTAATACATATAATTGACGAAACGTAACATTTCTTTATAATTTAAACTGGCATGGAAAGAGAAATTGATATGCAGAGTAATAACTTCTGATCAATCTATTCCAATAAACAGATGGTCAAAACATAGCTTTGAGAAATAGTAAACAAGACTATACATAAACAACGTTACACAACAGAAAGTAAGCAACAAATAATGCTGGTGATTTGAAAAACAATAATAATGCTATGCAAACCACAAATCATAATGAAATAATGAACAAAACATAAATAATAGAGGAAAAGAAGGCTTAACATCGTTAACAAACCAGAAGGCAGCATTCGTAAGTTTCGCCTACAACTGACTCATGGTACCTACAATTATCAGAGTCCAATGCTCTGCAATAATCAGTTTGGATTAGGAAAAAAGCAGAGTATACCAAAGTCCGAAAGGACATTCGAGTAAGTGACGATCCAAATGGATACATGTAATTCCAATTTATGTTATCGGACATATCGTCTACAAAAGGGCTAAGACACTGAACTCCATATAATAGAGAGCAACACATATTAACTTAAATTAAAACATTAATTATTAATTGATCAATTAGTATAAGGAACACATGTTATTGTTTAATAAATATTTAATATGCCTTCTTGGAAGTTCACTTCATGAGAACAGTCACCTCCTATAAAAATTCACACGACATCGGTGGTGTAATGATTCGAGCATTCGCCTCGAGTTAGGTAGATCGTTGATCGCTCAAGCCCTGGTTCAAACAGCGATTGTAAACAATTCAACCAATATCAACAAAGCGAACAATGTATATATAGATTATAACATGACCATTTCCATATCGGTCCCGGTATCATCCCGAGACTTCCATATCAGCCCAAGGCGACAGCCGCGGGCTGATATGGGTCGAGGGATGATACCAGGACCTATATGGAAAAGGCTATGTTATAATCTGTTTATCACATATTTAACCATGACTGAAATGAATAAATTGTAAATGAATAAATGAATTTATGTTTATTCATCAACATAACTACAAAATAAATAACGTGGAAAAATCAACAAAATACTTCACCGTATTTATCACATGTATTGAATATAACTTTTCAATAATTATACATCAGACTTCCAATTCTTATCATTTGTGTCATAACAAATTATTGTTACATTTCCCTGGATATTTGAGTATGATAATGGTGTTATTTTGGAGTTGGGCAAAATGGGAGCCAAAACGATAACGATATTTCACTACTATATGTTAAAATAGGTTTAAGTAGACTATCAAAGAGTTTAAGACAGGTTTTCAATGGTACCTCTTGGAAATTATTAAATTTACTTTTAATAGAGAAAAAGGCTTTTAGTGCTTTATTATAGAGATCATCTGTGGCATCGATATTTTTCATCTCTGTTTTATCGGTTTTTTGTGTGATGTTTGCTTACGTGTCACAATGACGTCATTGACGCATGGCACAGTAACCGGTTATTTGCCCCGGGCACTGATATGAATAGGGAACGTCTTCGTTTATCACACATGCAAACCGGTCCGGATAACGTACAAATATGTGATAAACACATATATATATATACACCCAATGATAGATACAAAATATTGAACACATGTGCACTAAATTATATATCTATGTTGTTATTTGTATTAGACTTAAAACATACTCATTTCACTATTATTATTTGTTTTAATTAATGGAGTCAAAATTAAAATGGTATTTTGTAATACATTCCAGTTTCAGTTTCTAACTCTGAAAATGAAAACAATCAATACACAGACATGTGCAAGCATTAGATAGGTTATATTCTGGTGGATAGATTGATCAAACATAACAGCAGATAATCACAAATCCACGAGCGAAAATTTTCACTAGTGTAACACAGATGTTGAGATAATAGATAAACAGAGCTATTACAAATACATATAACACTAGTTCTTGATGACATTTCTATATTAACGAGTGGCTGAATGTGTGATTGTCGCTTAATGCAAAAATGAGCAACATTGCAGCATATCACGATGAGAACAAGTTATATCACATGATGATGATGTCCGCTTTGTACTAGATCAACACAGTTAGTTGGATTTTCATAGTGGAAGTTCACTGAAACAACAGTCCATGGGCAGATATGTCGCTCCACTCGTTCACATTATCCTAATTCTAATCTAAACCAGTCTGCTCTTACTTTGCGTACTTAGCGGAGAAGCAGCAAATACAAATGTTATACTCTTTAGTTTGACCAGACCGGGACTCGAACCAACTATCTACCACATTCGTGGAGAGTTCGTTAACCATTGCACCATCGAGGTGGTTCTATACTTATGACAAGATAGCAGAAAGCTTATCGGTTTTCGTGTATTACAATAAGTTTGCTTAATTTAATGGCAACGTCTTGGTGTACAGTCCAAATATTACTTAAACATCTATGAAAGAGTATACGGACACTACTGTTGTACAAAATATAAATTATCATTAAATAAAATCTTAGATATCTAATTTAGTGCGCAATGAATTTACCGGAATAACCTTCATCAGGTACGCCCAAAGTAAAAAAAAATAGTTCACTTAAATCAATGACAATATCTAAGTATGCAATCAAGATAACACATATCAATGAAAAAGCAGGGCACCACGATATTTATTTATTGTCATAACCAGTTGATATCGAACATGGATATAAACCAACGATCCTCTCGTTAACAGGTCATCCCGTAATTACTTTATTGTTGTATGTGAATTCAAGTCCCAGTATACAAGATCTATACTTCCTATAAATGTTTAATTAAACAACATATTTCGTGTACTACTTTGTAACTAAATATGTCTATAAAGCTAGCATTTAATAATACGTTTCTCATGGGTGTTACTATTCAACTAAAGGTATAGAAAGCTAACATTTAGTAATACGTTTCTCTCGGGTGTTACTATTCAACTAAATGTCTACAAAGCTAAATTTTAGTAGTGTGTTTATCTCGGGTGTTACTATTCGCTATCACACAATTAATGTAGTTATACAATTTGTTGTCTTACTACAGAAATATATTGCTTCAGTCTATCCATTCATTACTCTGCTTTATACAAGAAATCCCTATCCCTGAGACCCATCACAAATACACGTTTTCTTTATCAAATAACAATTCAAAATCAATTAAAGCGTTCAATCGTTTCATACAAATGAGCGGAGTTGACATTCATTATCAGCTTAAACTGAAAACAAATTCGCAAGCTTGAAGGATTAGATACAACAAAATCACATTGAATGAAAGGAGAAGTAAAATAAGACGTAACGAACCAATAATTGACAATACAAAATCTATTAAAAAGCAAAAAGTCTTAGAACTACCTTTGTTCCCCTTTTCACTAAATCAAGGGTTTTCTTGAAATTATGATTAGAATAAAAAAAAAAAACAATAAAAAATAAAAAATAAAAAAAACCCAACAACTGCGTATATACATGTGCATTGTATTTGATCGAATATTATACAATTATGCCCTATAGCCATTTAAAGAGGTTATACAAAATGTAGTTAATCTTGATAAACCTTTGGAAAAAATGGTAAAACTGTTGAGAATAGTAAAATACTTAAAAACTACATGGATTCTCTTGCTCCTATTAGACATGCTATCAAACAGATCTGTCTATGAGAAGAACAATTATGAAAATTGGATGAGGCTAAGAAACAGGGGTACTGCGAGGCTCTGTCGAGCAGTCCCCCTGTTTCGTGCCGAATACAAATGAATCTCATATAAAGAGACATCATACCTATATTGTCTTTATACTGCAATACTATATTTTTTCTCACTGATTTCTATATAAAAAAATTAATTAAAATTCGTATTCCCCGTCATGGGACCCATTTAAAAATGCTTTATACAGGACATTGTCCAGTATAAAGCAAAATTTCCAAAAAGGGGCGTGGCCTAAATGCTTTATAAAGGACATTGTCCAGTATAAAGCAAAAGTTTATACGACCCCCTTTATCAATGCTGTAAAGTTACCAATTGCAGTATAAAAGAATGTTGATGATATATGAAAGTGTAATTTTAACCTCTCGTAAAATTCGAGGAATGGTAGATTTAGAGGTAAAGAATTCTCCCTTAGATTTCGTGGTAGAGATGGTCATGGAAGATACCGAGGTAGACCTACATCTTGCAAACATAGATAGATCAGGAGAGGCAATATAAACAAAACTCCAGATCGTCTCTGTCTCTCACAACAAATACATTTACATGAATCTTGTGAGTTATAAATGTGAAGCAGGGAAATGAAATATTTCATTAAAACATTGGAATAGATAACATCAGATAGAAATATTTAACCCAGAAATGTCCCATTGAGTTTCTAAATGATAAATATCCTCTTCAAAATCCATTATCGATAAGAAATATAATTGCAAATTGAAATCGTATAAACATAATTGATGATGAAATTTGCAATTTACTTAGTCTAAAAGTTATATCACATGTTAATTCAGTAGACTGTCAATACATTTCTCCAATTTTTTGTGAGACCGAAACAAGAGTGGAGAGTAGAGAATGATCACAAAGTCATAGAAGTTAAATGAACAAGTAGAATACAATCATTCTAAATGGACAAGTATGAAATGGCGTTGAATTTAATAACTGAGTAGTGTAAACTTACACCATGCTTATCATTCTGTTAGTAAGAAAGGATATGAATATAAAAATATAAAATATGAGGCCAAAACTTGAATACAGCTGTAGTATCTGGGACCCTCATACACATGACAACAAAAACAAACTGGAAATGGTCCAAAGACGAGCTGCTCGCTATGTTCAAAACAATTACCATAATACTAGTAGTGTCACTTCAATGATTGACACTCTATGTTGGCAAACTTTAGCTGAGCGCCGTCTTAAAACCAGATTGATCATGATGTACAAAATAACACACGCTCTAATTGCTATCCCAAACAACATACTCATCCCAACTGACAGCAGAACTAGAAAATCACACAATCAGACATTTAGGCATATAACAACACAAAAAGATACATACAGATGGTCATTTTTTCCACACACTATAGTACAATGGAACATCTTACCACAGACCATTATCTCAAGTCCATCAATAGACTCTTTCAGAGAACATCTAACACCCGCTGTTCTCTTAAGCATTTAATATCAAATACTATTGTACATAGTTTTAAATTTTTTGTTATATTCACACTTTTGATTTCACTTTATTTAACCTTCAAAAATTTATGTAAATATGTTTTACCCACGCATGCAACAGTACGTAATCTTCAACGTCTTGAAGGAGTACTGTATACCTAAAGAAGAAGAAGAAAAGAACACTATCCAGCATCGCACTTTGACACAAATTAAAGTAGAGGAACGTTGCCCTGAGTGCTATTATACTCTTTTTGTGTCCCATCGTCGGAAAACCACGGCTGATTACGCTTCGTTCCTCACTCCATCACCGTGGGTCGATTCGTACAAATTTCCTCGTTTTCATGCATAATTCATGAGCCTATTTCATTGGTTTCTTGACCATCATCTTCAGTTATTTAAACCAATCAGAACGCACCTATTATCACTTGTTCGGTTTAATGTAAATATTATTATTGATTATTCATATTAACCTCCAATTTTGAAGAGTTCCATTTCCGTAAGCGCTAATCTGATTGGATAATTCTGTCTGATGAATATTCATGAAAACGAGGAAATTTGTACGAATCGACCCACGGTGATGGAGTGAGGAACGAAGCGTAATCAGCCGTGGGTTTCCGACAATGCTTGTGTTCATTTCTGAGCAATTTCAAAAGTATTCGAAATTTATGGAAAGATATGATTTATCAATAGACATTGTACATGTTTACCAAAGGACTTGGCTAGTGAGGAATGTAGTACATTATTTCCTAAGGAAAATGCCATGATCAGAGATGTAGCAAGACTTCTAGGTTTATTAGTATCAAGCCTTTCTGGTGTTTATTTCTGTCAATTATTCTATAGAGATAGAAATAGAAAAAATATCAATCAACGAAAACCACAAAAAGGCAATTGAAAAAAAACACGCATTGAAAACCACAAAAGGCAATTTGGAATCAAAGATGCAAATTTCTGAAAACATGAAAACTCAAATTAAGTGGTGGTAAATAATTATAAAACAAAAGAAGACGTCAATGAATAAAATCACATATGGACCGTATAAAAAACTACCATTGTTATATAATTAATCTAAAAACAGCAATGCTTTATGGCCATGCTATTTTTGATTTATTTTAGTTACACGCAATATGTTGTTTTACTTTATGTATATTTTTAGTTCTTTCAATATTACCATGCAGTCTTCTATTTTCTAATACAACATATGATTGATTGATTAATTGGTGCTTAACAATATTTCAGCTATATCGTGTATATAATACAACATTTGTTAATATGAGGACGATATGATTGATTGATTAATTGGTGTTTAGCAATATTTCAGCTATATCGTGGCGTAGGACAATATGTGATTATATTGACCAACAGAAGTATATAAATGACCATGATATCCATCTTCTGTCGATATATTTTTGTAAGGTAAAATAAATCACATATTGACCTACTATAAAGGTTACTATCTAAAGTCCAGAATTCAGATACCAGCATTGATATATTAGACTTCGTGTACGACACAGAAGTTTAATATTTATGACATCCGCTTTTTATTTTAGAACATTATATTGCTTTTGTTGCTTTTTCCATGTTGTCTTGTCCCTCTGAATTGTGATTCTTTATTTATCAGCTTACCTCGCAATTTTACATGGTCTTGTTTTGCAAACAAATTTTAACTTCTATAGCTGTTTACAAACTGCATAACTTTATGTACTATATAGACGTGTATCTTTTATTAATCTAAGGTTAAAGACCTAATTACAATAATCGCACTTCCTGGTTGATGAAACTAGTCTAACATTTCGTTGTTAGTGATTTCAAACCGTTTGAACTCATTCCAAGTGTTTGATGTTTTTGTTGTTGTTTATCTATTATCATTACTATCTAATTGATGTATAGACATAACAATTGCAAGCAATAAAATTCTAAAATTTGCATCCTAACATTTAAAAATCATATCTGATATGCAAAATATTTATTGTTTTTTAAGTGTATTTCTATAAGATTCCGCTTTTTGATTATTTTCTTCATGTGGTGCTGTTGTACGTTGTTTTGAACGTTGTGCCTTTAGCGTACCTGAAGAAAGTTATTTCAGAAACTCATCGTATGAACTCAATTAGATATATGCGTTTCGGTTTTTAAATACATAATATAGACATAAACGTTAGAGAAAACCGAAGGGGAAATCAAGAATGGACAATCCAGAGAAATTGGCAACAATGGGCACACAAGACACAGGAAGAAAAAAGAGCAAAAAACAAAATACAACACAACCCAACACTAATAATGATAATTCGCTATGCCAAAGTCAAAGGGACGATTATTATACAACACAACCCAACACTAATAATGATAATTCGCTATGCCAAAGTCAAAGGGACGATTATTATACAACACAACCCAACACGAATAATGATAATTCGCTATACCAAAGTCAAAGGGACGATTATTCGAGATATTACCACAAATTTATATCAATTAATACGAACGGACAATATTCTTATTTCGAGTTATCCCAGAAAATGACTATCAAAGCTCAACTATATTTATAAATATATTGGCTTAAGTGCTATGGAATGATGATTCATATTGATTCACTGAATCATGAGAGGCTCATAACATGATTCTGGCGTCGTAACAAAGTTTTACATTCATTGTGATCTAGAGTGTACAACTGACTTGTTACTGGAAAATCTAGATCCAGCTATCCATTAACCGGTTTAACCCCGTCACATTTTTTGTTCCTGTCCCAAGTCAGGACCCCGATTTCCAACGTCATATCTCGTGTTCTTTTTGTGGTCAGTAATTCCAGTTAAGATGAGAGGTGATTGTTCGTTTTGTTGATATTGGTGGAATTGATGACCATCACTGTTTAAACTTTGTTTTCATAATCAGCCCACATTAAAATCAAAATATCAATTTCATGTTTATAAATTTTTAATAAACATGATAAATACCAATGCTAAATTATTGCACCATATGCATATTTCTGTGGTTAACTAATTAATTCGGTGCCGAATGATCCATGACTGTTGGAAAACAAAGTACAATTCAATAATAATTAATGGTAATAGATACATAGCACAATTCCTTGAAAATGATCGGTAATATTACGGTGATATTATCCATACAATGTACAATTATTTAAAATTAACGATGATATTATTCAATTCATTAAAATAAGGTAGATATTTGAGATACAATTCACTACAATTAACGGAGACTTCATACATACTGCTTCATTGCACAATTCACTTAATTAACGTTCTGTCGAAGCCATAGCGATTGATATTCTAGTTCGAAGTAATAGAGTATTCGGATTCACCGGTATATATAAAATTAAAAGTATTTGGGTTAATAGCTGGTATGCATTAAATTAAGAGCAACACAAACGGACCCAGTATTTTTACTTCGAATTATCCGAGGATATGACTTATCAGAGTCCACAATAACGAGATCATTTAATTGTAGTTTATTGAGATAAAGCAGCACTGTAAATGGAATGATATACTAGATCTATTGCTTCACCTAACTATGTTATTAGGATGTTTTATGTGCATTCTCTTTTAATTAACTTTCTACATTACAGTTTACATTTAATTTTACACAAGGATAGCATGAAATGAATTCATAAAATGTGATCCCAAGATTTATGCTTTCCAAATTGGAAACTAATTAATTACATATTTAAATTATTAGTTTTCAGCTGATTGAAGTAAACAAGATATGGTACAATTTAGACTTTGATATTTATAATCAAGTGTAATTAGCTATAAATATACACTTAAAACATAACTTTTTTTTCGAAAAGTGTCTCGAGTTTTTAACGTTATAAAGAATGATAATAATTTCATAGTAAATTAATGATTGTTGTTTATCACCAAATGAGCAATTTTTCAGTTATATCGTGGCGAGACCAAGTTACATTCGATGAGATGATGATGATTTCCCCTTTGCACAAGACCGACACACTTATAGTTGAATTCTTGAAGTGCTAGTTCATGTAGTGAAACAAGTCCTTAGATAGACATGCCGCTCCATTCGGGCTCATTATCCTGATTCCGAGCCAACCAGTCTTTGCTCTTACTCCTTAAATGACCCGTGTTTAGCGCAGAAGCAGCAAATTACAAAGTTTATAGTCCTTGGTTTGACCAGACCGATGCTCGAGCCCACGATCTACTGGAATAGATGGGAGCACGATAACCATTATTATTGCGGTATTAACAATTTTAGCCACTAGACGTGATTGAGAACAGAGTGACGCTCTTGTCAATCATGTCAATTTTCTGTATCTACTTCCGCTAAATAACACGTGGTTTTAAAGGTAATGATAGACATACATGTATGATAAGAATGAAAACATCTTGCGTTTATTACGAACGCCAATGATGCCATTAAGGAGTAGTATTAGTATATCATTAAGGACACACTCCCAAAGGATGAACACAAATTGTTTTGTCTGCATTTCAAGTATATGATTTTGAAATATGACGATGTTTTGTTCGACAGATACATGTAGTAGGATGAACATGCTTTTGATATTTAACATTCTGATCACGTTTTTAACAAAAATAATGAATGTTGTTTTAATTTTTTAAATTCTGCAGCAATGATAAACAATCTCGGTTAAAAGAATTCTAGAGAAATATTATTATTTAGAACAACTGTTTCAATAACAGGTAGCTTTGATCTGAATTTTTTGATAAAAATAATAAATGTTGTTTTAATTTAAAATTCTGCATCAAATGATAAACAATCTCGATAAAAATGAATTTCAGAGAAATATTACTATTTAAATGAGAGCACCAAAGGTTATGTTAAACGATCGAACTGCTTGCATGTAGATTTTTTGTATGCTATGCACAATCGCAAAATATCAGTATACTTTTAGAAAAAGATGTCAAACTTTGAAATAGTAAATTGAGAGCAAACTCCAGAGACATCAATATGTTATTCACATAAAACAGCTTTTTATCCAATGTTCCAGAATATGTTACATTTTCTTGTATATACATTTGCATATATATAATAGTGAAAATGTTGTCAGCATGGCCAAGAGTGAAAGACCTTGGTAAGTCTGCTATTAACAGGAAACCTACCTCGTCTGAATTATCGTTTACAACTCCTTTACAAAACTCATTCCCACAAAATAAAACATAATGTAGATGTTCCTTTACCAAAGAATCTAATGGCATTAACTTTATTAACCACAAGCAAACCATTGCTTGTAGTTTTAAATGTTACAAGTATATTTCAGTGTTATCTGATATTTAAGAAGCATTGGGGGGGAGGGGGGACTACTAATATAATTATTGAATAGTGCCAAAAATGGAATTAACAGTTGGTGTAGGAGCTACTACTATAACATGCAACAACCCAGTTTTACATTCTATTACATTATTATTTTATTTCCCATCAACTGTTTACGACACTACATCTGTTTTGAAGGGGCAAGCAAATCCATGTGACAGTCAAAGTGAAATATATAGTGTATTCAGAACCATTTGTGGGTTTAATTTTATACCTTGGAAAAGGGAAATATTTTTCTATATGGGGTCTTTTTCTCGGAATTAATAGATTTGACAATAAACTTTTATCCAATGAATGATATATATATATATAAATATATATAGCCTTCCGAAGACAACACCTTTCCATTTTCATCTTTTTTGTTTCGAAGCCAACATCAACATTCAATTCCCGGAATTCCCTCATCCATTTACGGACACCTACTGGAGTATTATACAGGTTTTTTTTTCATTATTTGTGTCCAAGTTTGTTTGCCGGTTCGATACTTTCATTTCATGTTTATTTTTAGGTGGAACATACTTTAAAAGCATGTATTGTTGACATAAATACGCCAGCAGTGAGTCAAGGTTAACAGGTCAAAACCTCTTCGGGATTTTCTAGACTTTTCATTAGATAGTACGTCAAACATTAGAACAAGTGTTGTCTAAAGCACTGGTTCCCAAGAACAAAACTACGATGGTCGAGAACTAACGACACTGACAAACCAGTTGAATCGTAAACCCCAGCAGCGTAGGATATAAATAGACTATGTTTTAAAATTTATTCTAAAATTAAAAAGAGAAAACACACATTTCGGAACAGGACAAAAGTAGAAAGGTACAATTTTTGTACACTTGCTTAAATATCCACACGCATTTTTTGCTGTTCAAATGTCAATTTTCAGACGCAATACGAAAATCAAAGTCTCTTAGATAGTAAACACAATATCAATATTTCTAGATATTGAAATATCCATCCGAAAAATCCGCGTTGCAACAAAGAAATACTGATAGATGAGCAAACGTGCATATAAGCACCCGATTTTAAGGAGGATTTATAATATATGAATGTTGCATGCATGCTCTTTCTGATATTTAAGTTACTCGTCCTCTTACAATTGACTCTATATATGGACTATATTTTTGTCCGGGCGGAAGGTTGCGACACATGTTGTGTAAAGCAGTATCTTCCGGTTTGTATATGAGCACTAGCATTAAACGATATCTCACTTACGTTCGATCGTTTAAAAACTGATTCAATAACAGGTAGCTTTGATGTTAGATGGATATTGTGACTGATCACTTGTTTCGAACTATGTTATCCAATACATGTGTCGTATTTGAATGCGATTCTAATATCTAATAATTTAAATTCTATGAGTCGATGTCAGAACAAATTTTTGAATCATACGATTAATTTATAGCGAAGGACAGCCATTAAATTGTACATCTCAGGTATTTATCATTGAACAGCTGAGAAACCGAAGGATATTATAACAAATCAGAAATTGATAGTCAAGTGCACTCATTACATACTACCAGTTAAATAACATTAGGCATGTATTTATCATTGAACAGCTGAAAGCCAGGGGATATGAGAAATAAAAAAACCCAGAAATTACAGCTCTCATTTAAGTCTTATAAAAAAATCATTGTCATGTAGAGGCTTGGAATTTTCAAATCAAAATATCCGGATGTATATCTTATTAGTTCCATCTGATTACGTTTTTCATTAATAAGAAATATACATATTTTATCTGGTCGGAGTAAATAAAATTATGATAACACATTTATATTTTATAATATGCATGGTACTTTCAATAAAAAAAAATTTCAAGAAGAGTTTGAAGATACCAAAGGGGTAATCAGAATCCGTATATCGAAGCAGAACAGACAACACAATGGCCAAAAGATACCACAGGGGCAATCAGAATCCGTATATAGAAGCAGAACAGACAACAAAATGATCAAAAGATACCACAGGGCCAATCAGAATCCGTATATAGAAGAAGAACAGATAACACAATGACCAAAAGAAAAAGTACAAAAGGACAAACAATTTATACACAAAAAGGCAAAAACATTGGATATTTTAGTTGAATTTCCTGTTGGGTGTCTACGGTGCGTTCCCTGTTCGACGAGTGTTTATTGCACTTCGCTCTACGTAAGACAAAGGATACCAGGAGACTTTAAACATGTAGCAGACGTATAAATCAAAGGTCACACACACAGTTATACGAACAGGTTTCCCTATATATAAAATAAATACAATGTTTGCAGTACAAATAATGAATATACAGATGGATTTGTATGTATTTAACTTTTGTTAAATGGATTTCGATTATCTTAAGTGATTGTAATAGTAAAGAGAAGATTGGATTCGAAGAAGGTAATATTTCCGGATACTGCGTGTGTGGCTTATCTTGTACAAATGTACATGGGGAAGGAAACAACACAAAGATATCTCGCACAGATAAAAACAGGAACTAGTCTGCATCAGCAGTGACAGTTTTATCATATGATAATCAAATATTTCTATAAACTTGTGCACTTTGGTATTGATTAAATACATTAAAAACATACAGGTTCGACCCACAAAAAATACGCGGAGTGTGCTGTTTGAAAGCATTTTTCCTCGTGAATAATAGTCACTGAGACTATTTCCATAAGGACAATAATCTTTGGAACTATTAACCAAGATTTCCAATTTTTGATTTTATAGATATGTATAGTATAACGGCAGATATGAAGGACGAGACGGACATTATTGCTCGTATGTATTATGGTATGGCAGCGAGTCCGATAGGATGAGTTGTCATGATAGTGTATGCTGAAACCTTTAAAACAGACGTTATTGTGTTATCGGTATAAACGTCATAAAATGTGTGTGACATCACACTGGGCGATTATTTTCAGTACCAGAGTCGGCCCCTTGATACAGACAATATCCGTTAACGAGATCAAACAAGGATTATCGATAAATACTGAAGTATAATATAAAAAAAAGGTTAACAATACCATCTAAACAAAAGCAGCTGCTATAATATCTATTTAGCTCTTGTAATCAATAATTGACGTAAATTAACAATCAGAATGTACCCACGTCCGTATAGACACTTGATAATTAGATAATTATCAAATAACAATTATATAATACAATCAACTCAAAAATAAAACACAATCAAGAAGAACAACCGATCGAACTTTCCCCCACACACCTTTTGCGTTATGTTGTCAGTATGATAAGCTTATGACCTCTGGAAAAGTGTTGAAAGCTAATTTCCCCCTCAACAATCGGAGTCAATAAAGAAAATATACCTAACTAATACACGGTATCCGATTAACGTCTCCTGTTATGCTTTATTTGATATAACTGTGTGAAAGATCTAACTACACTTAAGTGAAGATGATCGACTGTTGTCTTCTCAGTCTTTTTATATACATTTGTGTAACCATTGGCTGAAGAATGCTGTTAATTACCACCAAACTGTATAGAAATAACTATTTTATCTAGATTAACTCACCTCTCTCTGATGTTAGATATATTTCTGGCACAACACTGACGTTATATCATCATCATTCATATTTCTGTAAGAAACGAACATTTGATAATGATGACTTTTATACATGTATGTGATGTAAGAATGTATATATTTATAGGTATTATCAATCGTTTTAAGGTGAAAACAAGACAAATAACACCGAGACGGAAGTCAAGGTTTTAATCAAATTTTCTTTTCAGGATCACAGGAATGGCGGAGGTGTAAACCTCTGACTGACATTGTCGACATATTTTTAATCTTTTAATCATACCATATTTTGTCATCAGGGTAATAAACGTAACCAAAATCACCCCATTAGCGTATTGCAAGGTGACAGAAATTATAAAAATGCACTTTTTGTACTCGAATCTAACGAATGCATATCTTGCAGCTTAAATGATTAATATTGTTTCTCGCAATAAATGTTTTTTTTTTAATTTATGTTGTAGTCACCGTATAAATAATCACAAGGACAAACTTAAACACCATTAAAGCATAATTTTAAAGAACAGGAGCGAGGTCAGATTATCCCAAGCAAAACTCTAGCGTTATGACTATCTTTCAATATATGACGTTACGAAAAAAAGACATCTTTGTGATAAAATGAGATAATAAGATGAAAAATAGAAATAATAAAGCGAAAACAAGAAAAGCGAAAAGTCGAGTTCATTTCACGAAAAAGCGAAGCACCTACACAGAAAGTTGAAAAAGCGTAAAGTCCAGATATTGACATGAAAATGCAAAATAAAAAAAAATCACTACTTTTTGTGCACTTATTTCGATCTTTTTTTTCGTGTAAAATTTCGAATTTTCGCCTTTTCGGGATTCGCGCCAATATTTCAACTTTTCGTTTTTTCAGTTTAATTAGTATGCAATGCGAAAAGTCGAAAAAAAAAAAAAAGTCGAAATGGTTTCCATAAGTATCAACATCTTCCAACAACAAATCGAATGATTCATTCCATAGTCACAACCACGTGGTATTTAAATGATTACGGACGATCACCGAATATTACGCGCCAAATTTTCTAATGTTCCGAAAGTCTGTCCTGAATTGTCCTGAACTATAAACATGCCTTAATCATAATTTTGTAATGATTCGACGGATTTACTGTAGATTTAGTACCCGTTAAGTATATTTAATAAATATCAAAAACAAATAATAATAAACAAATATTGACCTGGACATCGACCCGATGGGACTTAAACAAGAGTTTGAAGATATAATAAAGGGGAATCAGAAGTCGAAAATAGAAGGACTGACATTACAATGTCCAAAAGAAAAAGGACAAATGAACAATTGAGCACTACGACCTCCCCCCCCCCTTTCCCCCGAAAAAGAACCACCTACAAAACAAATGAGAGTATAGAACCGATCATTGTTTTTTTTATGCGGAAATGTCCTCGAATATGTACATGTATTTACAACTTTCTTATTTTCAAGTAATTATCGTACAATTTTGATATGTTCTAAGAGCTTTTACATCTATTTCAATAAAGAATATATCAATAGATCAAGATCCCATAGCACCATCTGAACCTCTGTTTAAACAACTTGGATGGATGAGTATTGAACAAAGAATCAAATACCATAAATATCTTCTTGTTTCAAAATGTCTAAAGAATGAAGCACCTGCATATTTAAAAAATAAAATCCAATACTTGTCTGATAAAAATCCTTACTCTCTCCGAAATGTTGTAAGTGAAAAATTACAAATTCCAAAGGCAAAAACTGAACTTTTTAAGAAAACGTTTACATACTCTGGACCAAAGCTATGGAATAAACTTCCGTTTTTGATACAGCAAGCTTCCTCTCATAATGCATTTAAAATAAAAGTTAAAAGTCTCATTTTAAATGATGATGTACCTTAAATTGCCATTAAATATTTACTAAATCTGTTTGTGTATATTTATTACAATGTATTGCTTCTTGTGTGTAACTTTTGTATAGTGTATTTTACAATGTATGTTGAAATATATCAATGAGGGCCTCAGGGAAGATTAGTTATTAATGATTTTTGGTGTTTTAACGCCACTTTCAACAATATTTCAGCTATATCATGGCGACCAGTTTTAGTGGTGGAGGAAGCCGGAGTACCCGGAGAGAACCACCGACCATGGGTAAGCAACTGGCAAACTTTATCACTTGCGGCTGCGAGTAGAGTGCACCCTTTTTTGTAATTTACAAACCCGGGCGCGAACCCACGCCGTATTGGTGATAGGCTTGTATGAGTTGTTAGATCCAGCGACCTAACTCATTGAGCCACCCGGGCCCCGATTAGTTATTAACTAACTGTGTAACCCTCTATAAATAAAGAATTTATTATTATTATTATTATTATAATATAATTTTGCAAGCACAACATTTTGATTTTAAACGCTGACTTGCAATGTCTTGAAAATATCACATAAATAAATTTAAAAAAATGCATACCTTTATAGAGAAAAGCTATATCCTAATGAAATAAGTGACTACTTCGTTCATGCTTTATCACGTGGAAAGGGATTATTATTTTCTTACTTATATAAAGTACCGGTAATTGATTTGTTTATTCAATTAACCCTATCGACTTGTTGACTTCCATAGATCAATCTGAACATAGTTATACATGGAGTATTAAAAAGTGTTCAGTTCATTGCCTAAAATACTTGTAAATTTGTTTAGCTCACATATCAGATACAAAAATAGAATAAGAAATACTATAAATAGATTTTAATAAGATAATCGGGTGTAATACCCGTTAGAGTAAGCCGCCCACACCAAAAACAGAAGAAAAGTTTGACTGATTAAATAAATCAATTGGGCAAAAATATAGCGCACAGTAAAGAATAGAAAATACATGTACATGTATATCTTTTCTTTTTAAATAGAAGTCAGTTTTCATTAAAACGCGCTATGTTTTACAAATACTATGTAGATTTGTATCACATTATTTACAATAAACAAGTTTTACAAGTTTATTTAACAACACTCAGACACAAATTGTGTAACATGAGGACATATATACAACATATAACATATAATACATGGCAGAGTGAACAGAGTATACAATAATACAGCAAATAACTTAATGAACAGAGTATACGAAAATACAACATATAATTTAATGAACTGAGTATGCAATGTTATAGTAACTTACATATTTTCTTAATAAAAATTGCTACATTTGTCAATAGTTGAATATGACAGTTTGAAAACATTCCCCCCATGTTTTGAACGTTTGGGTTTTTACAATAATAGCTAGGTATGAATTTGTTTCTGAAATCAGAAATAACATCATTTTCGCATTTAAATAAAACATGAAATTCATCACCAATGTTTTTGAGGCAGAGAGTGCAATGTCTATTTTCTTTTGGTATTCCGTACCATCTACCCACTTCAATAGGTAATTTTAAGTTCGATGTTCCAAGTTTTGTTATCCAAACACTATAATGTGATGGTAACCGCAGTAAATATTTTTCTAATTCAAATTCTTTTTTAAATATGGAATAAAATTCTCCTCTAGAAGAGTTCATTACATCTGAAAACCACTTTTGGATAACCCGATCCTGTAGCTACTGCTTCAGGAACAGTTTTTTACGATATAAATGGGATACCCCCTTGGAAATTAAATATATAGCGTAAACCAGTATCGTTGAAAATATTCTGTACAAACTTTATCCATTTAAATTCATGTACACCAGAATTATGCAATGAGAGCATCAAACGATATAAATGGCTACTGAGTTTATGCTCATTTGAAACCAGTCTATTCCAAAAGCCTACCATTTTCATTTTAATATTAATACTTAGAGGAAAACGTCCCAGTTCACCATAAACCATATAATATAATTCGGCGTGCTTTTCCTCAAATGTAATATGTTTTTACAAAACTGTAAATGTATCCGCTCTATGTCTATAATATTTTCAAAACCCCACACCTCCGAGCCATACAGTAAAATTGGCTCCACAATTGAATCAAATAATTTTAGTTGAAGATCAATAGGAATTGACTGGTTTCTGATACGTTTATATATAGAAAATAAAGAGCGTCTAGCCTGATTCACTAATTTTTCCCTCGCTTTTCCAAAATTGCCATTGTAATTAAAGACCACACCCAGATATAAATAAAAATCTACCAATTCAATATTATTTCCCTGCAGCCTAAATGTTGGTGGATTTATCATTTTACGTTTTTTAAATATCATAATTTTAGATTTTGCACAATTTTCTGATAGCTTCCATTGGTTGCAATAAGTACCAAATATGTCTAGATTTCTCTGTAGGCCTTCACTAGTTTCAGCAAAAATCACAGTGTCATCAGCGTACAAGAGCACAAAAATTTCAAGGAATACAGTTAAATTATTCAAACATTTTTCTTTAATACATTCAAGCGGTATTCCTTCGACGGACTTCATAAAATCTTCCAAGTCATTTTAGGAAAATACCAAATCTGAAGTTTGATTATGATATCTAACACAAGATTTGATATTTTGATACATATTAAATATTACATTAAAGCATTTACCTTTAATTTCACTCTTCAATAATTTTTGCCAAAGCCCTGCTCTCCACACTTTATCAAATGCTTTCTTAAAATCAATGAATGAGCAGTAGAGTTGTTTGCCAAATGAAAAATATAGTGAAATGAGAGCATGAAGAGAAAAAATATTATCAGTTGTCGAATATCCTTTACGGTATCCAGTTTGGTTTTCTTTTAAAATTTATGTTTGATTGGAAAACAATGTGAGACGTTTATTCAGTATGGAAGTAAATAGTTTACCAAAACAACTGACCAATGCTATAGCTCTAAAATTTTCAGGATCAAGCGGATCACCTTTGTTTTTGTATACAGGTAAAATAATTCCAACTGACCAACTATCAGGTACAATACCACTATCAAATACTAAATTAAAAATTTTACAATATATACTTATAATTACAGGAGATGTAACTTTGAGATATTCGTTAGCAATACCATCAATACCTGATGCTTTATTATTTTTTAAAGATTGTATTGCTTCCTTAATCTCTGCTTCGGTAATTTCCGAGTTTAACAAAGCTTCACAGACAGTGTTTATATTATTGTTTGCTATATTTGTAGGACCAACTACGTCGTCGGCGTGAATTTCCGCATTCAATTCTTTAAAATAATCAAAGAATGTCTGTAGATCAAACAGTGCGCTATTGTTGACAGAATACATTCTAAATTGTGAGAAACGGCGCGCTAATCATAGCTTAAATATCAAGTTTTGGATGTAAGATTAGAGCGCTCTACGAATAAAATACGCGCAATATATAGGCATAATAAATGGCGCGACATAACATACCATGCAGTAAAAGATTGATTGATTGATTGATGCTTAACGCCAACTTTAGCAGTATTTCAGTTATATCGTGGCGAGTGTGGTAAAAGTGATACGCTTTTAACATGTTAATTTTACTACTAGGGCGCTATTTTTGACATATCGCGCAAAGATAGGTCGGCAATGACACGAACGATCATTCACAGTAACCATTTATATCTGGTCGACACAAGCTACATGTGGAAATGATTACGAGTTGGTGTAAAGAAATCTGACAGAGAGTCCCGCTTACGTCAAACATTAATACAACCACAGGGCTTCCGTCATATAACTTGTAGGTAAATCTGACAGTTTGCTATAATTTTGTGGTTAAATAAAATGGATGGACTTTGTATTAAACATTTTCTGGTCCATTCCTACTATATTCTTGAAACTTACTTTTTTTCCATAATTGTGAATAGTAAAAAAAAAACAAATATGAAATTGCATGTAAATATTTGTTAACATGATATCCACATTGCGTGTTTAACGCAGTACAAACAAATGGTACAATCGATATTCATAGTACACTATATGTAATTAAATAAATAAACAAACAACAATATCAGAAATAACAATTGATTCTATTAAAGGATAATTATAAACATGCGTATGTATATACGTACAAGTTTATTATCCTTGCTTTTTTTAGACTTGTCATAAGTAGGAAATAACCGAAGCCATTTGTATTTAATGTCAACAAAACCACCAGAAATGTACCGATTAATCTGTAGCTATATATGAAACACAACATCAATAGTTATTTTTAGAATATCAGTTGTCATCTACATTTTTTGTATGAGCAAATTCGGGGTATCAGGTATCACGGTGGTATTAAATTAAGAAATAACATTCAACCATTTACGTCTACATTGTTCTTTTAAATTGATTTCATTGTTGACATTGTAGTAAAACTCAAGTTTACTTTTCAAGTTCATTATCAAAAAACGGAAGGAGAGCAGAGATTGCCTGCATTTTCGATTTCACGCTCGATAGCCAGGAATCTGTTTAAATGGAAGGACTGGACTATCTATATCATGTCTAAATATAATGGATGAAATGACAGCGTGTCATATATACACGATGAACCATATATCTATTTTTAAATTGATTGTTTCATCAAGGATTTATTATATAAATCCTTGGTTTCATCAATATTTCAAAATCCGTTAAAGAACATCAAATGTGTTAAACCATCCAGGTAGATGATCCGAATGGATAAATCACATTTTATATTTTTATTTCAACGATCAAAGTCATCTTTTATAAAAAGAACAAACATTATGCAATTGGAAAACTAATTAAAGTAATTAAAAAGTAATTTATTATTGACATAAACATCGAGGCACAATGCCCATAAACAATCAACTTTAGAAATATACCTAGTTATTTAAAATTGGTATTGATGATCTTAGATTGTATTGATGAACACGGTTTAATGTTATAATTAAATTTACAATATTAAGTACGTAATTTATTTCTTAGCATTATGTGATAAAGTTTGTCAGTGACTTGCGGTGATCGGTGGTCGGTGGTTTTCTCTTAGTACTCCAGTTTCCTCAGCCAATAAAACTCACCGCCACGATATAACTGAAATATTATTGAAAGTGGCGTTAAACACCATAACCCTAACCCTTAGTTTGTACCTTACACAACACTTCTAGCCACGTAACAATATGTTCATCCTAAGACATAGATAATCCCTTTGTTGTTTTTAAAGAATGTAACATTTTGAAATCATAAGCCTTATGTTATACACACATTCTAATTTGATTAAACACTAGTCCACCCTCTCCCTCTTTACACATTCTAATTTGATTAAACACTAGTCCACCCTCTCCCTCTTTACACATTCTAATTTGATTAAACACTAGTCCACCCTCTCCCTCTTTCATAAAACTTTAAATATTTGCAATGTACGATGCTATCAAGCTACCTCCGTTTTTATTGATTATTTTTCTAAACAGTTAAGTTTATTCCTTTTACATTGAACAGACAGGAGAAATCTTATATTTAGAAGAAAAAAAATATTACACTTAAAAGGTTTTTTTTTAACGTGTAACCTAACCACGTCCGTGGGGTAATGGTTATCGTGATCATCTCAAGTGTGGTAGATTGCTGGTCCAATGCCCGATCGGGTCAAACCAATGATTATAAAATTGACAATTGGTCACCACCATCTCATCAAAAAGTAATTCGTTCCCATCATGATATAGTTGAAACTCGCCCATCCACCCGCCCAACCTTCCCACGATACCAGTCGAACACACCTATAAATCGCTTTAAATATCTCAAGTCATCTTCTCATATACAAAACATTAGTTGCACGTAGAATATGTCAACGTATGGATTTTTTTTTAAATAATTTGATAAATCGGTAGTTTAGAGCTATTTGCAATAGAATAATAATTGCCAGAAACCCGTTATTCTTATGATCTGGGTAATAGGTAGATTAATTTTCTTTGAATTGTGGTCGCAACCTCCGACCAAGAACGTCAATAATTTTCCAGCACTCTCAGTGTAACATTACTAGTGATTAAGTTAATTATATAGGGCATTAAACACCAACAACGGATCCTCTTGTATAACACAACTATACTTCATTAGGAAGCTTATATTTCATTACCTAATGTTCAACTGCCAAGGATTTGCTCTTGAATAACATTGAATTTTACAGTGTTACAGAGTAATATCGATATGAATCAATGTTGGTATAATGAGGATGGGAAAGGGTCATTGCCGTTCACACTCATTGATTGATTGTTTTTTTTTCTAATTCTCGCGACACGTGATAAAAACTTGTTAATTACCGTGATTCACAATAATTCGGAACAATAGGAAAATAAAGTTTTCTAGTGTGAACTGTATTTGCTTAGGTTAGTATTTTTTTAATGGATATCACCTTTCTCCCTCTCTGTACAATAATTCTAAACGTTCGTTTCACAATTAGTAACATCAATCGTCTTTCCGAACGTTGATAATAAATACACTACAGAGTCAAGTTATTAGAGAGGAAAATACTACAAATTAATGAGTGACAAATAGCAATATCAAAACGTCCCCGAAACTGGTGAAAGCCATTGTCAGTGAAGGTTATTATATTAACGACTGAAAACGGAACATCATTAGGAACGGATCTATTCAAAATTACATCAGTCTTAAGTTGCAAATTACAAAATATTCCCTTCTTAGATTGAATCAATATTGTAATTGGATGTCATTAAAAGACGATATTACTGACAATTTTGTTTTCGAGTCTTTTTGCACTTTTGTAATATTTTTTGGGGATAAATTTTAACAAACTAGTAATTTCTTCTTCTCGCGTTGATATTATAATGGAAATTGCACGCTTGCATTTAATCACCGA
This sequence comes from Gigantidas platifrons, assembly GCA_002080005.1. Lineage (NCBI taxonomy): Eukaryota > Metazoa > Mollusca > Bivalvia > Mytilida > Modiolidae > Gigantidas > Gigantidas platifrons. The sequence goes on from MJUT01030364.1 coordinate 352,473, forward strand.
AGCCATAACAATGGTTGGTTGGTATATATGTATCACATATCCTCTTTAATTAATAATCACACAGGTATTATATTTCCTACATACTACATGCATTATATTTCTTACATATTACATGTATTATATTTCCTGTTTAAAACAGCTTAAACTCCATGACCCTAACCCTAATCACCTACATGCTATATATATTATTTAAGATTGGCTAGGGTTATGATGTTGAACACCACTTTCAATAATATTTCAGTTATATCGTGGCGGTCAGTTTTATTGGTGGAGGAAACCGGAGAACCCAGAGAAAATCATCAACCTGCAGCAAATAACTAACAAACTTTATCACATTATGTTGTATCGAGTACACCTCGCCATGATTCGAACTCACAGATTTAGTGGTAATAGGCACTGATTGCATAGGTACTTGTAAATCCAACTATCATACGATCACGACCATACTTCCATACAATTCTTCCATACAACACATGTATCTTGTTTTTTTTCCATTACTTCCATACATATGACACATGTATTATATTATAATTCTTCTATACAACACATGTATGATATTTCTTCTATATTACATGTATGATATATCCTACATAGAACATGCATTATATATTTACAACATACTACATGTATTATATTTCCTCCCTACAACACGTTTCGTATATTTCCTCCATACAACACTATAACATTTCTTCCGACATGTTTTTTCCTTCATACAAAATGTCATATTTCCTCATACCTGAAATTCCACCATACCACACATGATTTTCCCCTCTCTCACAAGACATATTTCATCCATAATAACACATTATAAAACAAGTTTCAGCACATATTTATTGTCTAATAACTAAAAACATTACATGTATATACTACAGATAAACTTGTCTATGTGTTGATGGGTTAGAAAGAGATTAATGTTGCCATAATCCACAGTATTATTGAAATATGTGTGTTCTAAAGCATATTAAAAAAAATGAACTGCTGGTCCCTCAAATTCGAGTTAATTTCACAATGAAACATAAAATGTTTTTCATCTATTAATTTACATATAATTATGAACATAGAGGTTCATATGTATTTTTTAATGTCTCCTATTTCAATCACCAAGTTACGCAGAGCCTACACAGGGGGTATTTTACGGCAACAAACAGGGTAGCCTACATGTAAAATTCAAATAATTCAAATAATGGACCGACATTCTACCTTCAAACTTCTGCACGGAATAATCAGACATGTTTTCTAACTGTTATGTACATTTGGGCTTTGTTAGCATTCTATTACCTCAGGTCAAGCAAGTTCATACTCTTGTTACTTGAAAAACAAATCACATTATTTACACCGGAAGCATGACGTCATGGCGCAATTCGTTAAAAGTATGCACAAATCCGGAAACATTTCCGTATTTTTTAAAAGTCAACATCAGTAGCAAAATATCCACGAATCTCGTTGAAGGAGCAGATTCAGGTATTGGTGGTAAGTGGGAGGAGTTGTGAAAACTAAGTCGGGTCTACAGAAAAGATTATGGTCACAGTAACGGGTATAGGCCTGGTAAGGGGACCAGGGTTACTATTCCAGGAAACTATGGAAGTTTGAGGATAAAGCCATTACAAGTATTCTGATACGTCAAATGCTTTATATCTTAGACATTTATGTTTTTCGCACAATATATTTTGAAGGATGTGTGGGGATGCTCAAAGCTCAATCTAGGGTGACATAAATAACATTTTAACACAATCAAGCCATATACAGTAAATATATTTTACCAATGTGTAGGTCGCTGATTTTGTTAGGAAGAAGGCATTGGACATGTAATGTCCTTACATCATTATATTTTACTTGTGTTTTAATGTCGTTGTCCGTTTTTGCAGAAATTGTAATTTGAACTCTTTAGGGTTATATTTATTCCTTAGAACACCATTTATGTAGGTGTTCCGGGATATATTCCGTTAGAGTGGAGTACTATTTGATAGTGAAAATGCTTCTTTAAGAAAGGAATAAACATTATCCTTATGTCTATGTAAATATAAAAGGGACTGGTATTTCGTGACTTATCACCGGATTTGTAACTATAGTAACACGACGGGTGCAACTAATGTAGCGGGAATTGATTATACGTCCGGAGCACATGAGTTCATCCCAGTTTTTAGTGGGGTTCGTGTTACTCGATCTTTTTATTTTGTGTAATGTTTTGTAGATCGTTGTTTGTCCCTTGTCCCCTTTTGCATGTGTTATCTGTCCTTAGATTTACGGATTCTGATTACCCCTTTGGCATCTTAGATTTACGGATTCTGATTACCCCTTTGGTATCTTAGATTTACGGATTCTGATTACCCCTTTGGTATCTTAGATTTACGGATTCTGATTACCCCTTT
>MJUT01030364.1:361486-376906 GCA_002080005.1 Gigantidas platifrons
ATACTTGCCGTACTTCATGAATGACTACAATATGATAGGATTACTTATAGTTCATTGTAGTATACTTGCCGTACTTCATGAATGACTACAATATGATAGGATTACTTATAGTTCATTGTAGTATACTTGCCGTACTTCATGAATGACTACAATATGATAGGATTACTTATAGTTCATTGTAGTATACTTGCCGTACTTCCTGAATGACTACAATATGATAGGATTACTTAATAATCCCCTAGAGAATGCTTTACGATGGAAAAGACATTCAATCAACAGTCCACAATAATAAAACTCTGTTTTTATAGTCCTATCATATCCTATCCATGAAATCGATGAATATAATATTTATTTTAAATGCGCATTATAATAATAGTCTATCAAGGACAATATTTTTACCAAGTCTGTAAATTAATCTTATGGTATATATGTATAGAAATGAGATTACAGGTGTTAAACGACATTTTCAAAAAAAGGCCAAAAGTTCAGCTGTATTATATATATGGCGGTTAAATTTATTGGTGAAAGAAACGGGTGTACCCGAAAGAAAACGCCGACCTACTGCAAGTTACTGATAGATGTTATTAAATAAAAGTGTATCGAGTACACTTTGCCATTCACGGGAATCGAACTCACATGACTGCATAACTAGATGTATATGTACCATGCGTCCAAAGTAAGAGCTTGCAATGTTCAATAAAACTAAATGAAATTAATACTTTGTATACTATTTCAATCAACGATCCAAACAAAATAACACGTAGCTAAATAATCTAAGGTCAGCAAAAAATATGTTTGACAATTCCACACATTTCTACTGTATTATGTAGTATAAATATCCCCAATACATCTTATTTAATAGGTCTATACTAAAGATAAATAAATAGCTTACCTTGTAACGAAAACAACATTACAACCGATAACTCAATAATACCAGGGCATTTCTATAATCCGTGGAATGTTGTAATGTTCCGTCTTCAGTAATTAAATGGACACTAAATATGTATGTGTTTAATACTCTTATAGTCATAGAAAGGAAATTAAAAAGTAACGGAGTCGTTAAAGCTTCCTAGTTCAATGATAATAAAAAAAATACTGATCGTATTTTAAATCATCAATTTAAGTAAGACGATAATTCAGATTGTACGACATATAAATCCTTTTCTTCAATATGAAGTACTTATATCATTAGTAAGTAAATCTATAATTTACAGGGATGTAGATTATTGTGCATTTAACACTTTATATCAAATGGAAATTTCTTGTATGAAAAAGATATTTATAACTACTAATAATATATACACTAACACTTCCTTTCTGTTTTATATCAATTTCCAAGTCATTTTTTGTTGATTGATTGACTGATTGATAGATTTGTGTTTAACACCAACGTATTTGAGCCATATGGTGGCGTTGTGATAGTAAGTATACATAATAAGAAACGTTTGAATATACAAAAAGGGGGGTAATCAGAAACTGTAAATCGAAGAGGCTAGGACAGATAACACAATGCCCCTTACAACGATGTTTCATTTGGTGGTATCAGTGGTGATAGCTAGATGAAGAAAGAGAGGGATATAAGAATAGAACAAAAGTGTGGTGTGTGGGAAAGGGGGGGAGGTCGCTACATTTTTCTAACAAGACATTAACAAAAGAGAACTGGAATACAACTTCTTAACATCACAATAAGAAGACTCTCAAAGCTCACAATTTCACGAGAGGGTCTTGTTTAAAAAGATCAAATCCACGCTAAACAGGTAATAAATGATAATAGTAAAGGAGAAAAATGTATAATATACATTCTAACATAACCTCCTTCTTTCGCTTTGTTAACAAACGAGCGAGTTATTCATTCGGTATAATCTCATTAGCACATGCGCCGGTGAATGTGACTGACTTTTCCATTGGCAGCATAAATTGTGTGCGACATTTTCCGCAAACTCAAAGTATACTACCGTATTTGTACTCTTAGACATATCAGAATCTAAATAAATCAGGGAAGCCAGAATGTGTTTTGAGTTTTAACATGGATTGGCGGATATTAGTGAATTTTATCCCTCGCTTCTGGCTCGGGATAAAATACTAATATCCTCCAATCCATGTTAAAACTCCCAACACATTCTGGCTTCCATGATTTATTTCTTAAATCAAACCTGTCTTAAATGGCACCTCTATATAACAAATCTCTGTCTATAAATGGTAGTCTATTTTTTCCCATTAATGAATAGTGCATATAAGTGTAGCCTATATATAAAGAACAACTGCTCATAAAAGTAATATTTTCAAGTTCCCTTAAGTGGCTTTTATATACAGGTTTGACTGTACTCGAAAAGAAATATTAACATTTGAATACAATGTACATAAATATACTATAAAGTTGTAGATTTGGTCAACCAATTATCTGTTTGACCTTTGACCTTTCAGTAATTCTAGACGATAGGGTTTGATGAGGTTGCAGACCTAGTGGGTTTCCATGTGTAAATCAACAGATAAAAACCATGAAATAACATAAAATGGAGAAATGATACAGCTAATTTCCTCTCAAGAACTTTGGCCAATCGGATTGATGTCGCCATTTAATATCAGTTTTCATACAAAAACGAGTGTATAATTTCATTGATATGTTTTGTTTCTCCAATAATGAAGCAATCATTCGAATTATTTGGTGAAAATTAAGATGGTTGAAAGTACTTTTTAACGATCTTTTCTACTTGATATTCTTCAATAAAAGGATCCAGTTAATTAAACAGTTAAAAAACTGTACAAACAAGACTTGAAAGGATTCATTAGAGAGAAATTAAATATGAGAGTGTTATGAAAGATTAAAGAAAAAAAGAAATTGAATTGCTCTAATAGACTCTCTGGAATCTTGTATAGTCATCAAATGCAAATGGGTTGTAAAAGAAAAATACCGTGCTTGTAGCATTAAATGTAATCCGATATCATGTTAAAGGTTTCAATAAAAACATGATATTGATCATGACATTGGGTTGAATATACGATGACAGAGGGAAGATTTTCAAAGGTGACCGATAGCCTTTGTCAAATCATCATTGGAACCCCACCCCAGAGTATATCGAAAGGTTGCATATGACATTGAGTTCATTAGGCTATTGGCAAGGAAACTCCCTCCTAAGGTGATAACCATCGACCAATCCCTGTCCCCCGAAAGTGTTGAAAGGTCTCAATGCACTTTAGATATTTAGTCATGACATTGAGCTAAACAGGCTATTACTAAAGTGACAACTTTTGTCAAATCCCTGATACCTGCACCCTTTGTCAAATCCCTGATACCTGCACCCTTTGTCAAATCCCTGATACCTGCACCCTTTGTCAAATCCTCGATGGATCAATACCTGTTATTCTTGGTTTCAGACGGAAACCATACGGTATTCGATACGATTTAGCTAAAACGATTTTGAATTTGACGACGTATGAACGTACAACGCGTTTTCGAAAGAATATCTTGACGTTTTTGAAACGAATTAATTGTACGTCTAATCATTTAAAAAATGTTATGGGTTAGCTTTATATATTATCACCAAGGTAATAACAACTCCAATGTGATAACTGTTACAGCACTACATTACTATTTAATTCTTCAATAAGAATATTAAATAAATGAGTAAAAAATCAAAAATCTGGAACTTTGTAATAACATTAATAACAAATCATTTTTCACTAGCAAATCAATTAATAAAACATGTCAATGGAACAAATATCTTCTATATATAACGTACAAAACCCTTAATAAATGGGACAGTCTTACAACAGAATAACCATGTGAGCATGTGAACTGTAGATTCCTATAAATCATCAATGAGGATCTGTTAGCTGAAGGTCATGATCATTCGGAAGATAAATTGTATTAACAGAATGATAAAAGTCATGTTAAAAGATTTTCTTGTATGATTGTTAAATGAAAAGTGCATTTATAGGATGTAGTTAAAACTAACTACAGTGCTACAGGAAGTAAAATGCAAAATGAAATTCTATGATACAGAGCAATTTCACAGTCTTATGAGAACTGCATACTACAACAGATGAATAGGTTTGAACATCACCTACAGCAATAGGAAGATAATTCAATCAATTTGAATATATAGCAAAAAATCACATTTTCTACTTCTACGTATACCAAATACTGACAACAAGTGAAAATACAAAAATAGAGACGTTAGAGAACACCCAAGGGATAATCAAAACTGGCAACATAGGATACACGAGACGAATACAAGAAAGACAAATACACAATACAATATGTGTTGGACACCACTATACGCAATTCTAACATGACCTCCTTCTTTCGCTTTGTTAACAAACGAGCGAGTTATCCATTCGGTATAATCTCATTAGCACATGCGCCGGTGAATGTGACTGACTTTTCCATTGGCAACATAAATTGTGTGCGACATTTAAGGAATATTTGAAATTGTTGAACAGGTTATACGATATAACCTGGTCTGGGTCAGCTTACGCTTAATAAACCGCGAAGCGATTTATGAAAAGCGTAAACTGACCCAAACCAGGTTATGCAAGTATAACCTGTTCAACAAATTCAAATATTCCTTATAATTTAATTTTTACAACAAAATTTAATGATTCCTCGATTTTAATTACGATTAATTCATGTGACTATTTGAATTTGTCGTTGGCGGATGAACACGTTGGTGACGTCACAATACGGTTATCGAGTATAGCCAAAATTTCCCCAGGCTGATTAGCCAATCAGATTGAAATATTCAAATCAAATTAAATTATTTTCCGAAGACGTAAATATAAATTACCGTCTTCCAATCAAAGTATACTACCGTATTTGTACTCTTAGATATATCAGAATCGAAATAAATGATGGAAGCCAGAATGTGTTTTGAGTTTTAACATGGATTGGCGGATATTAGTAAATTTTACCCCTCGCTTCTGGCTGGGGATAAAATATTAATATCCACCAATCCATGTTAAAACTCCCAACACATTCTGGCTTCCATGATTTATTTCTTAAGGCAACACAAATAACCTAAATAAAGCATGAGCCCTCATACCAACAACTGGAGGTAAAGACGAATCGAACATCGTTTTTTTTTCTCAGAATATAATATCAGACGTTGCAAACGACAATTGAAAAAGGTTAAACTATTTACAGGTTTTATTAGTAAAGCACAAACTATATTGGGGAAATATTATCTACATTTTTGTATTAATCTAAATTTGAATTTAATTAGAAACAACAAATGATTAAAAGCGTCTTTTAAATCTTTAAAGTCTTTGCAAGAAGCGTCTAAGATAGAACAGATCGGGTATATTTTATCACTGTGAACATCAAAGTCTGTAAACCTTCCTGTTACGTAAGGTCTGTAGAAATCAATAACTAAATTCGTATCATATATATCAGATATACTTGACAATACCGACAACTTAAACGACGCTTTTAATTATTTATAGGAAGGAAGTGAAATCGACTTTAAACAAAACACACGAAAGAAATTTGTCCAATTCTGCAACAGCAATACATGCACAACATAAAATATACTTTACTTACTTTACTTATTCACACAGTATACAACCTAGATAACAAATGTTAGTTACACGACGGGTATCACTAGTGGAGCAGGCACTGCCTACCCTTCCAGAGCACATGATTTCACCCCATGCTCAATCTTTTACTTGTGTAATACATTTGTATTTTGTTGATGATTATTTCTTGTTTTGTCTTTTATTTTGTCCATTGTATTGTCTGTCCATCTTTTATTTTGTCCATTGTATTGTCTGTCCATCGTTTATTTTGTCCATTGTATTGTCTGTCCATCTTTTATTTTGTCCATTGTATTGTCTGTCCATCTTTTATTTTGTCCATTGTATTGTCTGTCCATCTTTTATTTTGTCCATTGTATTGTCTGTCCATCTTTTATTTTGTCCATTGTATTGTCTGTCCATCTTTTATTTTGTCCATTGTATTGTCTGTCCATCTTTTATTTTGTCCATTGTATTGTCTGTCCATTGTATTGTCTGTCCATCTTTTATTTTGTCCATTGTATTGTCTGTCCATCTTTTATTTTGTCCATTGTATTGTCTGTCCATCTTTTATTTTGTCCATTGTATTGTCTGTCCATCTTTTATTTTGTCTGTCCATCTTCGATGTCCGGCTTCTGATTACCACTTTGGTATCTTACAATATAGTTATTCATATTTTATATCTAATTCTATACTTGTTGACAAATTGCTCTAGGTATCATGGGTGTTTATTCTCAACAATATTTCATTTGTATAGTGGCAGTCAATTTTATTGGTGGCACAAACCGGATAACAAGTATAGAGTACTATTAAACTGCCGCAAGTGATCAGCGACAAACTTTATCATATTATGTTGTATCGAGATTTTGTTAACGAATATCATCACAAAACAGCAAGACATATAGAATCTAACACCGGCAAAAGTGCAAGACAGGGAAATCTCCGACACCCGAGGGTAAGATTACAATCGTTCGCGGACGAGGCTCGCCGAGTCGGCGAACGATTGAAATCTTACCCGAGGGTGTCGGAGATTTCCCTGTCTTGCACTTTTTGCCGGTGTTTGATTTTATTTCTCACTTTTATCAGCTGTTACCTAATTGTTTTGTTTACATTCCCGATCGAGCGTTTTCCCGCAAATTTTGTTTCCATTGCTGAAGTAAATATTCAATTTATTCATATGCATCCGTGTCTTGGCAGTATTTTAAATGTATTTCATAATAAAATACAATGTATTTAATAAATATATGATAAATGTAACTCAACACTACACCTGTGGCTGTGAAAAAATATTTGAATTTGGTCAAAGGGAGGTACGTTAGTTACTAACAAGGAAGAGCACTCTATTATTAACTCAGTAAACAAACCTTGAAAGTCATACACCGTGAAACATGAAAGGTGCACGATAGTTAAATTATTAGCTAGCAGAATAGTATACATACATTAATTTAAAAATACTTATGTAATAGAATCGTGGTTTTATTGGTGAAGCATGGAGAACTGGGGGCAGTTGACATAAACTGTACATCATGTATTTGCCGGTAAAACGCACGTGATTTTTTTGTCTTGCACTAGTGCAAGATAAGACAATCTCGCATCGCTAAAAATAGGAACGGGTCTGTCTCAAAAGTGAGAAAACAACCCCTCAGTCAATTTGAATATGAAAAAAAAATCACTATTGTAAAAACATATTGTTTGTGTTTGTGGACAAATACTATAGTCTACATTTTTGTATTAATCTAAGTATGAATTTAATTAGAAACATTATATGTATAGCTTTTGTGTGAGGCGTCTAACATAGAACATACCGGGTATATTTTACCACTGTGAATATCTAAGTCTGTAAACCTTCCTGTTACGTTCTATCTTTACAAATTAATAACTAAATTTGTATTATATATATATATCAGATGTATTTGACAATACCGACAAACGACGCTTTCAACTGAAGGAAATGAAATCGACATTTAAAAAAATGCACGAAATAATTTTTTTCTTTCAAATTTGCAACAAAAATAAACGCACACCACAAATACCACCTTCCCCCTAAAAAAAGGCATAAACGAAAGTAGCATTGGTTTCTGACACCCTCCACATGTTGATCGACAAATGTTATATTCTAACATGACTTCCTTCTTTCGCTTTGTTAACAAACGAGCGAGTTATCCATCCGGTATAATCTCATTAGCACATGCGCCAGTGAATGTGACTGACATTTCCATTGGCAACATAAATTGTGTGCGACATTTTCCGAAAACGTAAATATAAATTACCGTCTTCCAATCAAAGTATACTACCGTATTTGTACTCTTAGACATATCAGAATCGAAATAAATCATGGAAGCCAGAATGTGTTATGAGTAGTTTTAACATGGATTGGCGGATACTAGTAAATTTTATCCCTCACTTCTGGCTCGGGATAAAATACTAATATCCGCCAATCCATGTTAAAACTCCCAACACATTCTAGCTTCCATGATTTATTTCTTAATTATTTATTACGAAGACCTCACTCATAATTCAATGTCGCGTTTTAGTTGGCTTCATTGTTTTTGATTTTGTATCTTGTCCCGTAACATTGATATATAAAGAAGGGGGTTTGGAGTTATGGTGTCTAAATCATATACTTGTAGACAAATTACTATTAATTGTTAGGGTTATCATAGGCGTTTACTTTTTACAATATTTAGTTGTTTTGTAGCAGTCAATTTTATTGATGGCAGAAACCGGATAACTCGAAGAATACCTACAACTGAACTACCACAAGTCAGTGACAATCTCTATCACATAAAGTTGTATGGAGATTTTGTTAATGACATTTTCAATACAAGGATATATAAAAAAAATTAGATAGCAAGATGTTCTATTTATAGGTGATTCCGTTCTTTAACGATGTAGTAAACCCATTAAAGATTCAACATTTACTTATAAAACAATAAATGTCTCGTTAAAGATGACAATATCAATGACTTTGTATACCCTTTGAAGTTAAATTGAACATCAATTTGAAAGAAGAAAAAAAAAGAAACAAACCGAATGTAATTTGAAAAATAAAAGAAGAAACAAACCGAAAGTAATTAACTCTCCCAATTTTACTGATGAAAAAAACAACAACAAGTATCTTAGTTTGAAAATGAAATCTGATGATGTGAAAACAATCAATACATCAGTGCGTTACCTTCAAATAAAGGAGTCATTAATCAAACTGATAGCTTGACTGCTCACATAAAAAACAAAAACAAAAATATATGCACATTTGCACCATAGGGTATTGTCAAACCAGAGATATGTTATTATCGTGTCCTACGAGAGATTCTACAGCAGACATTTCAACACCCAATACACTATTTAGACAACAGATGATTCCTGCAGAGCTGACGTTAATGACACAGAGACTACAATAGCTAGCGCTCAATGTTATCAGGGGATACCATTTTACATAATTCTGCCAATTTGTATTCAAGATAGAAATGGTTTCAAGCAATTGGGAGTCAGTTATTAGTAAAGGTTTCAGTGTTTGACACTAGCATCGTAATAATGTGGAATTCTAAAAGGCAATACAGATACTTTTAGGATTTAAGCGAACATATTTATCAAATATTTTCATTTTATATGTTTCCAGTGAAATTGATCAGACACTATTAACATGGCGTAGACACTCCGACATACTAGCTCAATCATTCCAATCTGACTCATGTCTTTGATATAGGTCGAGCCACCAATCTGACTCATGTCTTTGATATAGGTCGAGCCACCAATCTGACTCATGTCTTTGATATAGGTCAAGCCACACTTTGTTTGTCGGCATATCTTACGTTATTTATGTTTGTTTACGTAAAATGGTGTCCAACACATATTGTGTTGTGTTTTTGTTTTTGTTTACTTCGTCTTGTGTACCCTATGTGGCCAATTTCTCTGGATTGTCCAATTTTTATTGCCCCTTCGATATTCTCTAAACGTGTCTTAAGTTTTAATGATGTAATGTATTCGTAGTGCTATTTATTGTGTATTGTTGTTTGTGTTTTTCCAGTAGTCTGACATAACAAGGAGCCGAGAACTGAGTATTCAATATTTCCGTCTTCAAGGAAAAGATGTTCTTTTCGCAATTACGTGAGCTACTAAGGGCTAAATTGTAAACAAAAACACAAATTAAGCTGAAATGTCGGTTAATTCTTAGATGTGAAGATAATAGATTACCACAATAAAACATATATCATATTTAATTACATTAAAACGACACTGCGGGTATTGACCTGAAAACCGACATATCTTCCTGTCTATCTAAGTGAATGTAAGTGCAAATCAATCTGACTCTTGCATGACCAGAACTAGTTTGCTTTCATTAAAGGGTAGCAAATAACAAAAATTCCGTGGAGGGGGACGTCTTGTCATGCAAGTGGGAGAAAAATATTCCCTGAACACAACAATAAACAAGATATATGGCCTGTGTATACCGTAACTATCATCTCGTCATTGTAATCATATCACACAACAGGTATTCATAAAATCTATCATATACAAACAATGCGTGCATTTCCCTAACATCTAACATATATAGCAGTGAGAGAGATTACATGCGGTCAATAATAACAAGCATATCAGTCAATAGATAGAAAACAAAATATCACACAATTATGCTTTGGTCAAATACGATCCAGACATGGTTATTGGATGGCAATATATTACAGTTTACAATAGACAAGAGATTATCTTGTAATTGCTTGCATAGAAACCTGTTAATATATTATTCAGGAATTGGATGTACCTTTACATGACTCTCATACTCAGTTCGTATTGTTGATATTGACGGAATTATTGACTATCACTGATTAAACTTTCTTTTCATAATCAGATAAAAATAACATTGAAGATGTTATTTAAGAAATAAATCATGGAAGCCAGAATGTGCTTTGATTTTTAACATGGGTTGGCGGATATTAGTATTTTATCCCGAGCCGGAGTTTGAGAACCTTAACCACTATGCAACACATTCTGGCTTCCATGAATTATTTTGATTCTGATATGTCTGAGAGTACAAATACGGTAGTATACTTTGATTGGAAGACGGTAATTTATATTTACGTTTGCGGTCAATGTCGTACACAATTTTTGCTTCCAAATTCGAGCAGACGACAATTCATCAGCATGTACATTTACGACGGGAAAGTCAATCACATATACATTTACGACGGGAAAGTCAGTTGTATTGATGGAGCATCTGTAACAATAATATTGTATTTGCATGTTTTTATTGCACGTCGCCTATTATTAATTTTGGATATGTTGATTATTTTCAGTGAATAGAGATGTTAAAACGTTAACAACCGTGTAAATTTTATATAATTACATGTATCTTATTACCTGGCTTAAATGAGTGTACCGGCGCATGTGCTAGCGAGATTATAGCCAATCAATAAATCGCTAGTTTGTTTACAAAGCGAAAGAAGGACGTCATGTTAGAATGTTGTTTATCCTCTCACAGGCACAGGAACAGTTGTATTTATGTTAGCCATGGCATTGACAGTCGCTTCTTGATGTCGTGCAAACATAATGCTTAACACATTACAGACAATTACATGTCACATTTATCAATTATATTAGGGAGGGGAAGCTACCAATAAAATGAAAAACATAAATATCTCCCCGTCGGAACAAGTCTGAAACCCAATAGCAAAACGTAGAAAGAAACAAAATCCATACCACTAACATACATATTTATAACCGCTCATTTTCATGGCTTTGTACAGGCACTTCAATAAAAAGTGGCAGAGAATAATTAATATCTATTATTCCAATTTTCAGCTATATTTTAACTTTCAAAGCTATTGAGAGACTTGTGGCCAGAGGTCAAGAACCTTAACCCACTATCCAACTCGGTCATTCCCGATAATGGTGTCAAGCTATTTATCCAATGATCAATTAATTAAGTTTTGTTTTCTTATTTTAGCAGTAAATCAATCTTTTAAATGGTAAAAGATAAATTGATTAAAAAAAATATATAACACAATGGTGTTAGCTGTTATAATGTGTGATCCCATTTTTGTTGTGATCATAAAGTTTACGGGGTTGGGTTAAACTTGTTATTGGAATCACATTCATTTAATGCACAGACAATTTTATTGGAACTGTAGGCGGTTAAAGTCCTTTCGCTGATTACGTTTTTTTTTTTTAAACATCATAAAATATTTTTAAGCTTAAGTAATTCTAACATATGGACATGTCATCATGACACGCATCTAATACGTGTCTTCACCATATTACAGAAATTGAAAACAATATTAACAACGTTAAAAAAGTCGGAACCAACCTCTTGACATTATTATTTGCTTTTTTGTTTTTGTTTTTGTTTTTTAATGAAAATTGAGTAAAACAATGCAAGAAGATCACGTGACATGTAAATTCTGACAGCCATCGATCAACTTGTATCACTCGAAGCTTTAGAAAGCATCGGATTACTATATTTACACAAACTATCGAGAATATGGCGTCATAGTTTAATAAATATGGAAGACACATGTTCATACATTGAAGAAAAAAACATTATTTTGAAGCAAAGCTTTTCAATATATCATTTCTCATACTGTTTCACATTTATAGAAATTATTATTATCATAAAACCAAGACAAAGAACGAGATTACAAACTGTTTTTTTTTCTACATTGAATATTTCTTAAGGTGTCAAATTGTCTCCTTCAAACCATTTTATTACCGGTGATGAATTTGAAGGGTAACATGCTGAGATGGTCAAATTGGAACCTATCAAGATCTGATTCAATAATTGAAAGACCAATCAAACGTATTTGGAGACGTTTTGATGATGAAGGGTGTTCAAGAAACTCGACGTGCGTACTAAATTTGATATCTATGTTTTTATAATTGGAATTATCTACCATTAAGATTCCATATCAAACCTAAGGTTCTTCTCCCTCATGTATAGGTGATCGTATCCGATATTTGGCTATTATGTGTGGGCCCTTTGAAGTTATTGCTCCCAAAACTTTATAGTACTTGGATTTCCAATCTTTCGATTTAGAGCGTACCTGGATCTAAGGTTCTCCTCCCTTATACATAGGTGACTTTAGCCGAGTTTAGCTATCATGCTTGGGCCTGTGGGCTTATTGCTCTCAAAGCTTTATATTATTTGGATCATGTTTGGGCCTGTGTGTGATTGCTCTCAAAGCTTTATATTATTTGGATCATGTTTGGGCCTGTGTGTGATTGCTCTCAAAGCTTTATATTATTTGGATGTCGGCACTAAATTTGATATTTACGTTTCTACTAAATGTGTCCTCAACATCAACTTATTGACCTCCTCTTATTAGATATACGAAGATTCATAATGAGACTATTAGTCAGTTGTGTAACAAGAGAACTATGTTATTATATTCATCCGGACTTGCATAACTAGCAATTTGGCTTGCAACAAACACTTGTGTGTTCTAATGTGATTACCGAATACTTGTTTTCTCATGTTTCCTTTTACACAAGTAAAACAATAAACACATGAAAAATGTCTAAGAATAGTTCAAGGAATTTTTAGTATTAACACATGCCCAGGGAGTAAAGCAACACACCAAGACATGTAAATGGTGACGACAAGAAATAACGAACAAGACAACATGTGTTATTTTATTCCTTGGGAACAGTAGGAAGCTGGCTTTTATCATATCACAAAGACATTCACAGATTAAATGATGCCATCTATTATCAGTATGTCACATTTAATGAAGTAGAAAGCTCGTTTTGTTTCTAAACGTAAAGAATACGAAATCCCTGCCAATTTCAAAAGCAACAAAAACAGTATATGCAAATACATTAGTGTTTTTCTCTCTCTGTAGTTAATAGTTTGAGCGAACAAAGATTTAATTTGTAATTATATAAAGATTTAATGAACGAGCAATCCCGTTGCTTTTCAACGTTAAGTTTAAAAGTCAATTCTGTTTCATGTTAACTTGATTTTACCAGTATAATTTAGAATCTGACGTTAATGCAACATGCTTTATGGTAATTTTTTTACACTATTAAAGTAACGGCTTCCAAGTGAACTCAGTTTCCTGCCATATATTATTAATTATTTTCCAAAAACGACTAATTAAATCTTAAACGGAGATGCAGTGGAGCAAGAAAAAAAACCTCCCCATTTAAGGTTACAGGAATATATGTCGAATTTAGATAACATTAGCGTGTAAAAAGTTAGCTAGTGCTTTGTAATCAATCTTGATTCGTCAACAATAAAATGAAAAGGAAAACAGACCACACTGTCGGACCAGCTCCAAACTTTAATGGATCAATCGTATAAGGAGGCAAAAATACACACAAATACACGTACTTCCACTTTATTGGCTTGGTACAGGTAATTCAGTATTAGAAAGTGGAAGGATTAAACTAGTTTTATGGGCCCAAACTTACCCAACAAGTGAGCTTAATGGAGTAATTATTTGAATTTTTTAAATTGGATGTTAGCCGTTTTAATGAATTTCTAAAATATCAATGTTAATTTATGCACGAATCGGTATTTATATATATAAAATTACCTTTATTCACTGACACCAATTTTCGTGGTTTCCACAAATTGCATTGATCCGCGGATTCTTCAGTTCGTTGTATCAAAAACTGAAAGTAACAAATCAATTCACTGAACATTTGCATTTCGTTGGATTTTCGTATTCTTGGTGAACCATGAAATCCATCCCTCGAATAATAACACTTTCGCAGTACTCGGTGGGACCTGACCGCAAACAATCTGGGAACCAAGCACTAAACACGGAAGAGCAGCAGAACCACCATAATATCACAAGTTTATTAGATATTTCTAAATATAACCCCACGGAAGGTTTCCGTTTTTTCTAATGATTAAACTTTTAATGGTAATTTCTTGCGTTTATTAATTTTGTAATTAATAATATAGCTTTCGTAAATGTAAAATAATACTATATAAAAAAGAAACAAATGCTTAAAGGTGAACGAATCATCACGGAGTTATCGATCTGATGAACACCTTCGTGTGCATGTACCTGATGACATTTTCTCAATGCAAATGTCTTTCACCAAATCAAACAACATATATACGCCATATTACATCGTTGACCTTATCATCAACACGATGTAATCATCGGTGAATAAACAAAGTGAGAAAAGTTAGAAGCTCTTGAAAATCTAGATCCTGACTTGGGACAGACACAAACATAAAACAATATTACGTTCCTGACTTGAAATCGACATACATGTATAATTATAGAGAGATTAAATCGGTTAATAATAAGCATCGATCCTATCATATCGATATCTAGATTGAATTACAGACACAAAACCAGAACCCTGTATAGGTTCGTTTCATTTCAAAATAACCATAGTCTAATAAATTAAACTATGATGAAAAAATATTGAAAAAGTTCAATATCAAAGTGCGAATCTGTGCAAATACCAAATAATACACGAAAATCTGAGATACATGTATACACAAATATCGTACACTTCAAATATGGTACATTCATATTATACGATTTAAGCGCAGGCCACGAGAGTGGGGTAGATCATACGCAAGGTACCAAAAGTGTCAGACCAAATCAAACACTAAAATAGATATTTGAGGATTCTCCTCTAAACACATGTAGCAGTAAGGAATAAGAGCAAGGACGTGTTTGTTCGGAGTCTTGATATTGTCTGTAACAGTTGATTATTGTCTTGGTGAGTTAGCACTATAACATTGAACTAAACGTGTTAGTCTAATACATTACATGAAATAATCATCGAAAAGTGATACATGTACACTAAATAATGATAATATCACAATATTTGAATTCGAATTTGAATTTTGGTGTTTAACGCCACTTTCAACAATATTTCAGCTATATCATGGCGATCAGTTTTAGTGGTGGAGGAAGTCGGAGTACCCGAAGAGAACCACCGACC
>MJUT01030364.1:381777-396090 GCA_002080005.1 Gigantidas platifrons
CCTCCCCCAAACACAGAGGAACGATATTTACAGCAACTTTTTAAAGTATTTGCTCAATTAACTGAAGTCTTATATTTTCTCCCTTCGAACAGGTAATAGTACAACCGTTCTCATTGGTTGATAATGATGTATTGCAAATGGGCTGAACTTCATAAATCCACTAGAGGGCGATACGCAGTAATTATATAATTCTGACTTAATCTGCCAAGGGTGGATAGGAGAGGAGCGGATCGTAACCCTTGGCTAGCGAAGATGGCATGACAATAACATGCTTACAAATAATAAATCGGGAATGCAAAAAGTTTGCAATGTCACGAGCCTGTGGACGTATATGTTTTATTTTGCCACAGGTAAAAGGTAGTTTTTTGATAGGATAATGAAATCCTGTCTTTAACGACCACTCCCAACACACTTCCTAATTAGGCTATATCAAAAGTTATCTTTTGCGTGCAAGAAGCTTGGTAACTAGTTTAACCCCGCCACTTGTTTCTTCCTGTCCCAAGCCAGGATTGTGAGTGATCATGTTTTTGTGTGTTTGTGTGTCGGATTTGCCTCTTTCTACGATTTTGATGTCTTGTCTTGGAATTGACAGTGTGTTATTTGTTTTTGTTTTTGTTTTTGTTTTTTTTTTCATTTTATCACGAGTTATGAAAATAGAAAATCATGATCGTGAACCAGAAATACTACAATATATCCATAACAATTAAACTTACTACGATAGCAAAATCTAATGACGAAGATATAAATTTGTCATATCAAACATCACGGAAAGAAAACGATTACGATTCACAACAAAACATTAAATTAGTAGGATGTCTTTCTACTTTAAATAATTATTTGTGACATGCATTAATCAACCACTCATCACTAGAGTTTGCTTGTAAATGTTGAAAATAATAAAAATTGAAAGTTTTCCTGAATAAAATCCATAGTTTGTTAAATTGTACATGATTTTAACACAATGCAAAAAATAGCTAAAAAGTCAATAAAATTTCGTCCTACATTTTACTGAAATAGCTTTAATTGAATAAAACTACAGCAACTAAAAATTAATGTTTCAATTAAACTATCGGGCAAACAATCTTGTAATTTATTATTTATTTTCTTAAACATAAAAATAAAGAAAATTAAACTCACCTGAAATCGATTCCACGTTACTGAAAAGCTGTTAATGTCATGATATAGAAATAAATTTTACTTTACAAAATACAGCAATTATTCGTAATAATATAGCAATTATCCAAGTAAGATTATCTCGACTGCTTTTACGACCATCCTAAAAGACGAATTTGTATCAATTATAATGTTTTGATCAATTAAGGCAATCAATAAGTCAATATTGTTTTTGCAGGTGAAGCAACTGGTTACGAGACACGTAGCATATATACATGTATATATTTCAGAGAGTGATGTTAAAAATCATGTCTATATCCTCAGAAACAGATGGAGGAATTATCAAAAATATAGTTTGCCTCTTGCACATCAATTTCACTAATTATTTTACAGGTGAAGAAACTGATTACAAGACACGTAGCATACACATGTATATATTTCAGAGAGTGAGGTTAAATATCATGTCTAACCTCAGAAACGGATGGAGGAACTATCAAAAAATCTTTTGTCACTTGCACACCAATTTCACATATTTGTTTCACATATTTATTTCACCATATCATAGTTATTTACAGAGTGATGTTTCTATAACTCGAAAAGAATTATGGGTAACATATGCAAGGCCATAGAAGTGTTTAAGATACTGAAAGCATGCAAACGTGAATCTTGATACGCGCTTGTACTAATATTACCTGAAATATCCAGTTGTGAAAACCTGTGTATACAGAATGTGTTAGGTACGGCTATAAATCAGCTGTGAACATATATAAAACTAATTAAATCATGATTCTGTTGATAATAATATAGAAAATAGGGTTAAATCTAATTTGTAGTCTTATATATCAAAATGTGAATATCTCTTTGGAATCCAGAATTCGTTACCAGAGGGACTGGATCAATATTTTAAATATAGTGCCAGTTTTTTGTAAATTTATTTTCGTGTTGTTATAAGTACACTTTTTAGACGTTTTCTAAATACGTTTATGTGTACGGTATTGTTGTCATAGCGACCCAACACCAACTGAAGGTAGATTGTATATATCCATATTTCATGTATTGGGCTAAGGAATTGGTAAGTAAAGGTGCCCATTAAAGGCCAACTACTGTCTATCCAACCCCAGCAAAAAACCCACACCTGGCTCACAAATATACTATTCGGTAGTTGGATGAGTCGTATCACCCCGAATCATTCCGCAACCTGTAGTGATGAACAACCTCAGGCAAAGAGAGTGTGCTAATAAAACTAGATTAATCTCGCCACCAAGCCAGGAAAGTGAGCTGTCACGTGTGTTGTGGGTATCAATATTGCCTCTGTTCCGACGTAGTGATATATTTATCAATATTGCCTCTGTTCCGATGTAGTGATATATTTGTTTCTCATTTTATTGATACCAAACGTAGCATAAATATTACATTATTCCATAATGACAGGCTCATTTTGTTCCCAACTACAATTGACATCTTATCAAATTCGAATGAAACACACGCGTTTTGATTTGCATTAAATTAGTATTCCAGTTATCTGTTGTGTTTTCTACCAACTTTCTTTTTGGTGGAATATGTATTGCTGTTCTTTTTAATTTCATGTATTAAGCGTTTTGTTTTGTCTTCGTTCTGTGCCTTGTATGCCCAATGTTGCCTGCGTCTGTCTGGATTGTTCATTCGTGATTTCCCCTTTGGTTCTGTCTAACATTTTTTACACTACAAGTTATAAAAAGATTCGACATATCCGTGTTAGAGATAAATGAGTTCGAATATGGACTCTTCGTATGTCAAGGGAAAGTGTATATACAATAACTTGCAATATTTCATAACTGTTTTGTCTAAATAAACGTTAGAGAAAACCAAAGGGGCAATTAAGAATTGACAATCCAGGGAAACTTGCAGCATAGGGTACACAACTCAAGACACAAGCCGAAGACAAATAAAAAAACAAAACGAAAACAACACAATAAGTGTTGGACACCAATATGTGCAAACACCAACAACGAAACAAAATTTGAACCCTTCTACAAACAACTGGAGGTAAAGACGAACCGAACATCGTTTCCATGCGGAAATCGTAACAGACAACACGGAACTAATAACTCTGAGACACATAATAGGACAACACAAAAAAAACTAGACAACATCATTTCTAAGCTACTTTGTATTTGTACTTCTGGAGTCTCTTTTGTATATGTTTACTATGTATTCATTTGTATTTGAAATATTGATCCTACTTCTAGATAAGGAATAACGGATACGTAATGAAAACCTTTCTGAACTGTAATTTTAACGACTGTTTGGCTTCTATTATGACGATATTTGATTTACATAATCTATTGAATACATGTAATTTGCTTTATTACTGTTCTGGCAAAAATAAACAAGAGACAATCGAGTTAGTAAATACATTGTACATAAACTATGAAAGGGAAATAACTCTCTTCACAGAGAAATCAACATTAAAGGAAATGAATGTAAACTTGTACACGACTTTATGGGATGTGACTGTACAGATACACTTTACTAAACAAGAAGCCCAATGTATCAACATTGATTCTCAATTTGCTGAGGTGTGATAAAGCTGTTGCTATACGTAACTCCTGCTGGAGCTATAAGCCAAATAATGCCATCAGAAACAAAATATTCAAGATGACGAGGAACAGACTTGGCAACAGTACATCGTATGAGGCGAACTAAGAATATCCAAGTATTTAAAATATTAAAAGACTATGAAATATACAGCATACATGTGCATGTCCGATGATGGAGCATCCATTTCAACCTCTTTGTTCAGTATTCATACATATTCTTATGAAAATATTGATTAAACAGGGATGGCCATCAACATCAACGAAAGGAACAACCACCTCAAACAATGCATTCACACTTTATGTTATGAAGTTATGAGATTAACTACAAACAAATATGCTCTTATAAAGGTCAAACGGTGTTTTCTTATTACGGATATTTGAAAATAATATCGACGTCTAAAAATACCAAGCCCACTCGAATAAAAGATATTGTTTTAATCTTTTGTAATTGCTACCTTCCACTTTCTGCGTGGTAAATCCAAAGAGAAGTCTCTTGAACATAGTTTCAGTTTCCACAAGAAGACTATTTTATTACCGCGATATTAAACCGGCGAACTTTCCAATTTCGTTTTAATTGTCAATAAACATTATATCCCCCACCACAATGTCATCACATCACTGAAGCAAAGAGGGTGTGTTCCACCAAACCGTATCACTGTTTATCACCGGATCGTTACGCTTGCTGTAAATATTTCCCCCAATAAAATACTACAGAACAATACACACAATCAATAATTGATAGTCACGGAGAACTGCATCATTGCTAATCTTATAGAGCTATTATCTATACGTTTGTTGGTCTATTATTATGAATTAATAATCAAACAAGATCAATGTACAAGGTGTGAAAAGTAACTAGTGAAAGATACAAGATTTATACATTACTATAACAGGAATTGATTTTAATAACAGGACGGCGACTGATATCTGTCTCTCTGAGAGAAATCTGATTATGATTGAGGTCTAAAGAACCAAGTAAAACAGTATTAATGGTGATTAAACCAGAACAGATAGCATCGTCCAAAAATAACATAAACAAATAAACATGTTTATTGTTATTATTATTGTTATTTATTTTGCATCCGGATCTTAGTTTTTATGCACTCAAATATCTCTTCGGACCTTGGTATGGTTAGGGTTAGGGTTATGGTGTTTAACACCACTTTCAACAATATTTCAGCTTTTTCATGGCGGTTAGTTATATTGGTGGACGAAACCGGAGTACCCGGAAAAAACCAACGACCTACCGCAAGTCACTGACGCACTTTATAACATAATGTTGTATCGAGCACACCTCGAACCTTGGTATAATGTGTTCAACATCAAACTTGGGTATTCTGCGTTCGTCGTCAGACTTGGGTATTCTGCGTTCGTCGTCAGACTTGGGTATTCTGCGTTCGTCGTCAGACTTGGGCATTCTTGTGGTCGTCGTCGGAATTATTTATTCTGCGTTCAATGTTCGTTTTTCCCTCGGTGCGCATTCAACATGTGTACAGTTATTTCACACGATACTTTTGTTGCAAATAGCAATCATTAAAATATTTTGGATACTTTCAATATGTTGTTTAAATGTAATGAAGCCATTTCAAAGACCAACACACAATAACTGAACATTTAGCCTCTTAAAAATTACCAAATTACAAAATTACGAATATCAGGGTTATGGTGTTTAACACCACTTTCAACAATATTTCAGCTTTTTCATGGCGGTTAGTTATATTGGTGGACGAAACCGGAGTACCCGGAGAAACTAAACTAATTGCAAGAAAAAACCCAGTAACGATTTGAAGTATAATGAATGAACTTTCCTTGGCTGCTATTGTATACTTAAGTCATTGTCTTTCAATAAAACGTAATTACTGTCGGTGTATTCATTCAGTGGTAATCTAGAATGGGGGTTTTGTAAGAGAATTTTCAAAGATATTCATATGAAGTTGTTATTTAGCTGTTTAATTATTAGTAATACCATACATGAGTATTGTAACAACAGTTGTGAGTTCGAACCCCGTTCATGGTGAGGTGTACTCGATACAACATTATGTGATAAAGTTTTTTGTGACTTGTGACAGGTTGGTGGTTTTCTCCGACTACTCCGGTTTCCTCCACCAATATAACTGACCGCCATGATATAACTGACCGCCACGATATAACTGAAATAGTGTTGAAAGTGACGTTAAACACCATAAACAAAACCCAACCAAACTGAGAATTGTAATCATCGGTGGGATTTTCTTTGTTGTAAGTACTGACAGTCAGAACGAACAAGACAGAGAGCGACCGATATATTTAATACACTTTTAAAAATGATATAATGCAGAAAACGCACTCACGCAATATGCTCATTAACTCTATACTATTTTATGCGCATATTTGAGACTAGACGGGCACGCGTAAAATTGTGCGTGATAAAAACTAATTTTTCCTGCAAATGAAAAAGAAATCGTTAAAGACACAGTTTAGTTCTCTATTATTCGGACTTGTATATATCTTATGAATACATAATTGAGAAAATATCAATACAGCTAAAGCTTAAAATATGGGTTACGTTCCATTTTCATGTCACGCTTTTCCCAATCAATAATCAATATTATAATAAATAATCAAGTTCATTCAGAAATAGAGCCAGAGTATTTTTTTTCTAATAAATTACTTACCTTCATTCAAAGAAACATCCATTTAAATCAATGGAAAACTTTCACATGAGTATATTATTTATTCATAGAATTGTGCTTCTCTTCGGGGGATTCGAATACTTTTCCAGTATATTTTTCAAGTAACTGTGTCAGACATTTTATGTCTTCATATAAAATGTAATCTATATTTGTGTTTTTATAATTGATGTTCTTCTATGAAGCATATTTTTGAAATGGAGAGTGCGTGAAATATTAAAAAAAACACCTTTTTTCTGATCCATTTGTCAAATTGCGAACACAAAAATGGTTAAATTAATACTTTCCTTAAATGCGCTTTCGAGTCAGTCCGGTCTTCCTCGGAAGGTGGACACTGAAATCTGACACAGAAATAAGAAAAAAAAAATGACTATACAATAGAAACCGGGAATTAAACGGAGCGAAACGACAATCAAATTTGACAATCGGATGTTACATCCCGACAAACATCGATGAAACAGTTAGAAACCAAATGGAAATACCATTACAAAAGACAAGAGAAAACACAACTCCAGAATGATATAAACAGACAACCAGTCTCAGTTAGGACTAGAGATTTATGAGGGAGAGCTTAACAATAATTTCTAGAATAATTAAAACCTCTTTATTGGAAAGTTAAGCTCCAGATTACCACACATAAGTAGGATAACAATCGAAAGTTGTAGTCGAAAGAAAATCGGAGATAACATATACGAATTGGGTGGATTGGCTAACGAGTCTTTAATGCTAACTTTAAGAATTTTCCAGTTATATCGTGGCGGTGGCGGACACCAGCATTCCAGATAAAACCACTAATCTGCTGCAAGTCACATAAAGTTGTATCAACGACACCTCGCCACTGTTCGGAATTTAAGTGGTGAAATACACAGTGGCAATAGATCAGTTATATGATCGCGTCAACGACGGTATCTTGATAAAGAAGTAATTACATTGTTTACTAAGATTTCAGTAGGTATCACTGCTTGTTATATAACCAGGCATATCGATACTTCTTTGATTAAGGAGTTTAAATGGAAACCGTTTTAGTATACTAATAATCGTTATCACATATTACAATCAAATTCACGTTTCGTTGGAAACATCATTGGTAAAACGAGCATGTTTACAAACATGCTTATGAATGTGCATCATTTAGACAAATAAAATGAATAGAAAAGATCTACTTGCATTAAAAAGTAAGTTCAACATTCCCAGTAAATTGACATATGTGTTCAATACCATGAAACCTTATTAAATGTTGTATTCATCATTTAGCGTACAGTTCATGGAGTTCTAGGAGGTACAAATGAACCAAAGTACCGTCTAAATTATATGCTGCAGTGAGGCAAACATTTCATGTTATCATAAGAAAACGTTAATTAATAGTTGTTGTTTTTATCTAGAACTCGATTTAGAATCTAGAAGTTTTAGGGATTATAGCAGTACAACAGGAGAATAAGCCGTGACATGGAATAAAAACCCCAGACGAAACAAACTAATATAATCAGAGTAACTAACTCTTCCCTCAATTTTGTGTAGAGAAAATATCAATATTATAAGGATAAGCAATAATTATCATCAATATTTTGTTGCAGTCTCCTTGATATGTTTATCTATTCTAAATATCCATGCCTCAACTGACTGCTGAAATGTCCCCGATGAAACCATCATTATATTGATTTTATTTAACCTAAGTTAAAGCACATTGACTTTGTAAATGAGACCATCCTAGGGAATGGATAATATTGAGCATCAGGAAAATACCCTACATCTGGTGTTAAGGTCATGAAACTTTTAAGAACGAGTTTCGTGCACGTACTCAAATATCATCCAACCAGAAATACATATACATTGGAGAGCGTGGTAAAGAGGGGATATGAGCACGGAAGAACGTGAAATAAAACTGAATTTCACGATGAACGGGAAATAATTTGTATCATTGTGCGGAGTATATTTGTCTGTGTGCACGGATCACGGTGAATAACGGACCTGAAACACGAAAGCACGTTAAATGAAAAGGGCAAACACGATTAACAAAAATAGGTCTTTACCCCCTCTATTTGATACATTATTCTTATTGGCTGTTTTCGAATAAGAGTACATTATCGTATTACCTGATCCTTCTCAATTACATTTGTAGGAGTTATTGCTTTTCGAACTCTTTTTATCTGATTTCATATTAATTTCATGCTTCATTGGTTTTATATTGTCTATCGTATTGTATTTTTGAAATCATCCCTAAAATATCATTTTACGTTTGTTTTCTACAACCACAATTTCCTGAATGCATTTTGAATAAGAGAATAATTAGGATCATAAAGTACGTGTAAGTACTTGTCGTATTCCTACGCATCCTTTAATATTTAACAAGCAGAAATAATCCGTTGATATAAGTGTTGTCGTCTGAATAACAATGACGTCATCATCGCATTCTTGTTTCTCCTACACTTGAATAGATATAAAGTCTAGATATGACAGCAAAGAAAAGTACACATATAATACCCATTTAATCGCTAGACAGGTTAAGTACTATATATAACACTGTTGTCCATCATCCGATCCCTCCAAACAAATACGTAAATACTAAAGGACATTAACTTGCAATTTCTCACTTCAACTTTACTATCGCAACAGTAATAGGAATTGAGCCAGCAACAAGGGTATAGAAAAAATCCTTCCCCTGATTTCAAAATATACATTATTAACAGTTCAGAACATAGAATTAATGTTTTTCTTCCTCAGGCAGAGGTGACACAATCGATTCTGACTATCCTATCTACAATGTCTAGGCCCTTTGGTTTTATTACTTCCAAAAACTTTAAATTGTTTGGCTTTCCAATCTTTCGACGATTTTGAGCGTCACCTGATGAAGGTTATTCCAGTAACGTACCTGATGAAGGTTATTCTAGTAACGTACCTGATGAAGGTTATTCCAGTAACGTACCTGATGAAGGTTATTCCAGAAACGCGTCGTGTGCACTCAATTCGATATACGTTTTTATGGAAAGATTTTCTTAAAAAATAGCAAAATATACATTTTTCTATGATATCCCCCCACAAATCCTTGCAACACAGGAAGTCATAAACTATAATATGCAATACATATATTTAAAATTACCGTTTTGTTTTTGTAATAATAAAATATTAAAATACTGAAGAGAATAATTCAATATAATTTTTTACACAAGCATTCTAAACAGGATGATCGGATGTTATTGGAATACAAGGATTATATGTATACTCTAAACTCGACCAGGTCACGCCATCCTCCTCTTAATGCGTACATCCGATTTTCAACTACTGTGTTACGGTATAGTTATAGAGGAGTTAATCACGTAAAAATACAAAAACGAACGTCAATTGTATTTATTTTTCAAAAGATTTATTATAAGTAAGCATGTTGTGTAGTTTTTACACTCCCTTACTGCATTTATTGATGTAAAATAATTGAAGGAAATAACATCGTATAACCTGTTTATAACAACCAATGCTTTGTTCTGAATAGACAGGTGATCAGATTGTACAAGTAAATTATGCAAAGACGTTGCGCACTGTAGTTAGTAGCGTAACTTCAAAAAATTATATCATTCTGATAATTGTAATGAGATTTGTTATATTCGAACAAGGGGACAACTCAAGAAAGACAGACTACATATATAGTTCGTTATATCCAGGGTTCGAGTTAGACAAAAAATCACTGTCTTTTCAGTTTGCATCACTTTTTAAGAAAAATATAAATTAGTCAATAAGTTATATACTTACATATGTTAGTTATTTCAAGAATGACTTTAATCTAAGGAGTCAGACCTTCACGACAATTGGTAACTAAGGAAAATATTATTGCATGTCTTTATCAACACTAAATTCTAATTGTTTAATGTCTATATAATAGGGCGTAATTAGTAAATTATTAGGACAATCACCTTCTGATCAGGTGTATATTGATTGTATTAGTCATCATTGGGTTATTATTTTATCATTATAGATGCTGCTACAATAACGCTAATAGGATATCTACAAGACACCATGATAAATGACAGTAATACTCATCAGGAAAAAACAAAGCAAAGAAATGAAGAAGAAAGACAAAAAAGACAAAACCTTTCTCAGATTATTTTCTTCTTTTCGGTAGTCTAATGTCATATGGGATAATCTACCACGAGTGATAAATTGTCAACCCAGTTCACCATGACATAAATAAGAAACCAGCTGAAAAAAGGTTAAAATTTAAATTATAGCGATGAATTCTTTTTAAGCTAAGCTCGCATGATTAATTTTCAAATTATTTATTTCTATAAATCCGAAGTCAATCATTAACATCTACACGAATGATTGTAATTCAGATAACAATTTTATGTTGCATTGAAAATAATACAGAAAACCAAATTCGTATCACATGTTGTATCAACCCGCTAAACTAATATCTGCCAGGGGCCGATATTGGTCCAGGATTGATATAGCTTTATACATGTAGTTGGATTTTGTCATCTATGTGTATATTATTATATATAATGTCATACATAAAAAGACAGTTTAAACTGATAGTTATCAATTTCTTCAATATGATATGTACAATGCATGGCAAAATTCTAAGAAAACAAGGATCTTCCAAATTTTATAGTCTGTTGTCATGAATGATATTGGTTTGGGGTTATGTCTTTGACATGTCTTCGATATATCATGCACATCACCATGGAGTCCAAAGTCGTCTGTTGAGCATTGAATCGGAAGACAATCAAGAGGTTCCACAAACTTCTCTAAAGATATGCCAAAAAGGGATAGGATACGAAGTATGCGATACAGGGAATGAGATGCAAGTCTCATGCTTCTATCTTCATTATACTTTCAAAACCACAATGCAATCTGGACGAATTATCATGAAACATTAGAGAATATAGATATATACTTCAGAGGGTTTTGGGGGTCTATGATAAGTTCTATATATCCGATATTCCATTATAACCGATTTCGTCATAGATGGACTGGACTCTAATTAGTACTAAATATATGATAAATAATAATAATAATAATAATAATAATATACTATGTAGCTAATAACAAGACATTTCAGACTGATTTTAGCCTCTATCAAAGCAAAATATTTCGACTTAACAGAAATTTCGAGTTAACCGAGTTTGACTTAACGAGATTCAACAGTACTTCATATTTTAAACACTCGGTATACACAATGACTGATCCGTTTTTTCTGTCTTACTAATATTCAAGAAGTTTTTTTTTATTATTGAACCATCCTTAATGATTAAATCAATTACTTTTACATTACATATTCTACCTTTCTGTAAGTCTTTTTATTTGAATGGACCATTAACTTGTTCTTCTTGGCAGTTTATTATTTGTCATCGTTTGCTATTTGACTTAATTGATTGATTAATTGACGGTTGCTTAACGTTAAATTAAGGACAGTGGCACTTTGATAATGCATTTAAAAAGAATAAATTTAAGGTCCTCCTCCCTCAGACATAGGTGACATTAACACATTTTGACTATCATGTTTAAACCCTTTGGTTTTCTAGCATCCAATGATTTCTAAATTATTTTGATTTCCAATCTTTAGATAAATTTTATTCCAGTAACGCTTTATGTGCACTCAATTTGATATCTACGTTTTAATTAGCTATATATAAACTCTACAGAAATGATAGAGGTAAATGTAGTATGGAGAGGTGGGTAGCTTACAACTAGCTGGCCATTTCCAAATAACATTTCTTGTTTGTAAAGTGCAAACCCCTCAAAATATTTGTTAAGCCTAAACCCAACAATCAAAGCCGAAATAGCATGAATATGACGCTTAATGATACTATTTTAAACAATTTAGATGTATAAATAGTAATTTAAGTCGCACACAGGTAAACATATAAATCAGAAGGTTATGTGTCATGTAAGGACAATATACTCCAACGTCAACCCATTAGTATATACGTACGTAAACACGAGTCGGAGAAACAAACAAATAAAATGCATATGATCACAGTCAAAAATGCAATACAATAATAGATTGTATAAATAAACAGTAATTATAGATATTAATAAATAACACGAAATTTATAAAGCAAGATATCAAAAGTAGAAGATCTTTTTGAATTACTACAAACTGGGAGTATTTTTTTTATGTATTCGGGGTAAACATTTTAAGTCTATTTGAAAGCAAGTAATTACGATAATCAAATTATGGTTTCTTAGTTCATTTGATAAAAACGTTGTAGTAATTGATAGTACATTGTATGTGATTAAAGTAATTTGTTGCCTATTTAAAATAAAATTGAGGTACGATTATATATCTATTAACTATGTAATTACCTTCTTTTATTGAATTTATATCATTTAGTTCCTTCAAAATTTGATATTTTTCATATTATGTAAAATATTTACTTTTATGTCAAAGCTCTTTTTATTCATATTCTTTCATTTTTTCTCATGTTAATTTGTCAAAGAAGCTATTACTCGAACGTAATATTAAAACTCTCACACTAACTTACAAAATTGATGGGGATTTCAGTCGGAAGTAATACAATTGTGAAAACTAGTATATTTATATTATCATAGGCTAAAATAGAAAACCTTCTTTTGAGTTTTATATGACTAAATTTGTGCTCGAGATAAGGTAAAACAAAATTAAATAAATTTAATATTCCCCCATAGTTGAAGAAATGCAATGCATGTGTGTATTATAGTTTTTCTTAAATAAAAAAAAAAGGTCCATTGTGGTCGTGATCGTATGTTAGTTGGATTTACAACTACCTGTGCAAACAGTGCCTATCACCACTAACTTTGTGAGTTCGAATCCCGTTCATGGCGATATGTACTCGATACAACATTATGTGACAAAGTTTGTCGGTGGTTTTATCCGGATACTCCGGTTGCCTCCACCAATAAAACTGACAGACACGATATAGCTGAAATATTGTTGAAAGTGGCGTTAAACACCATACAACCTTAACCTGAGATCAAATACAGAAAATACAAAAAGAAAAACAAACAAACAAACAAATAAAAAAAAATTGAACACAAGGTGTACATGATCTACTTCTTTTGTATTGTGTAAACTTTGAAGGATATCTACCTTCAGAGGTTCAAATCAATGATCAATTTGAGGTTAACGTATCTTCACATATTTTGCTGTTTGCTGTTAAATACAACAAGTTGACTGTATGATTTAGTAAATGTTGATAATGAAATCGATTGGAAAGACAATGGAAAACATATGTGATCACCATTTCAATTAGAGCTCGTATCAGCTTAAAGCAAAAAACAAAAACATCGATAATTTGTTCAGGGTTTCGAGGTTAGCTAATATCATTTTAAAATCTATTTGAATTCAACACTGTGTAGAATATATCCTTTAATGTAAGACATAAGTGTATGTCTAGCATTGAATTACACTAAGAAAGTACCATATATAGAATTAAAAGAATTGACAATGTATCCTAGAAGTTAAGATTACAGCGTCACACAATAAAATAAAAACAGGGAAAAGATACCGATAAATTCATGAATTAGAAATATTTATTACTGTAATTTATAGTTCTTAAATAATGTAATTGTTGTTAAAACCAATGTTCTCTATTTCACTTAGACATTGTACTGTCTGTCTCTCACTTAGCCATTGTGCTGCCTGTCTGTCACTTAGCCATTGTACTGTCTGTCTGTCACTTAGCCATTGTGCTGTCTGTCTGTCACTTAGCCATTGTGCTGTCTGTCTGTCACTTAGCCATTGTGCTGTCTGTCTGTCACTTAGCCATTGTGTTGTCTGTCTGTCACTTAGCCATTGTGCTGTCTGTCTGTCACTTAGCCATTGTGTTGTCTGTCTGTCACTTAGACATTGTGCTGTCTGTCTGTCACTTAGCCATTGTGCTGTCTGTCTGTCACTTAGCCATTGTGTTGTCTGTCTGTCACTTAGCCATTGTGCTGTCTGTCTGTCACTTAGCCATTGTGCTGTCTGTCTGTCACTTAGC
>MJUT01030364.1:412895-431163 GCA_002080005.1 Gigantidas platifrons
ACACGGCCATAGTGTGACCTATCATTTATCACAGACTTCAGCGCCTAATGTATGTCAATAGTTTATTAACGTATCGTATGTACGTGACACGGCCATAGTGTGACCTATCATTTATCACAGACTTCAGCGCCTAATGTATGTCAATAGTTTATTAACGTATCGTATGTACGTGACACGGCCATAGTGTGACCTATCATTTATCACAGACTTCAGCGCCTAATGTATGTCAATAGTTTATTAATGTATCGTATGTACGTGACACGGCCATAGTATGACCTATGATTGATATTCACTTCATATTAGCAAAAATAAACATAATCGCTAAGTGAATGATAAATAAATTTGGGGTCAAAGGAAAACAATGGTTAATCTATGTCAATTAAAGCACTAGTAATAGACAGGAAATTAAGACAAAATACATGTTGACCTTAAAAGCTCAAATGTCAAATGTTCCATTTAATTGCACAGAGGTGCGATTTTATAACTAACCATTTCTTCTTAGATATAGGAAAACTAAATATCCGCCAATTTAGTTAAATATAACGACATATACATGAGTCTCTATTGCAAACACGACGTCAGCCGAGTCTGTGGCTGTTTTCGGTGGTACAACCAACACAGAATATCAATTACAACCACAACAATAAAGCAAAACAAAACAAACAACTCGACCTCCAACAAACAACTTAAACGTGAGAGTAAGTGGTCCAAAAATATTTAAGAACAAGAAATTGATAATAAAATAATCTGTCTGTACATATACGGAAGCTAATATTACCGATAGATAGTATCAATTTCGTAACAATGAAATGTGGAATATCGTTGTATGGAATGACATTATTGCTAAGAAGGGGTTTATGTGTTCCCTTGTTTGTCTCTTTGTCTTTTTTTCATTACGTGTGTTGAAAAATGGCTTTGACAAAGCGTATGACAGTTTAGGAGTATCTGAAAGAGAGCAATGATTTCAAGGCATAGTCAGAAGAAACGTGTAATTCAAATTGATATAACCCATGTCTCACAGTCTTCTTTTCTGGAAATGTTTACAACCGTCTTGCTAGGTTGTGTAAGATTCCTCAAATATATAAACAACATGCAATAAAGATTCCTTTATGTATTTGCTATATAATTAATAGTTTTATCAGGTCGTTCAAGAATGTTAATAACGTACATTATACCACTAAGGTTTGTACTGACAAATTGTCACTTGTAGGCACGAAAAGTACACTGAGTACGCAGAGTTCAATTATATTCCACTGTGTAGATAATATTTTCTTTCATAATTCCATACTTGCCATTATCATAATAAAGGAGATATGTTGAGGATTACTTCCCTTGATAGCCTGGTAGAATTATACAGATTGGTTTTTAAGTTACGGGTAAATCAAAAATAAGGACAAACCTAAATTAGAAACCAATCAAACGGTATCCAATAAATGACACACGTATTATAGCATGTCACACTTATTTGTACCACAGAAGGATATTTAAGGATAATAGCTATGATTGTATAATAGTTGGAAAAACATCTGCAAATGGACCTACGCAATCAGTGCCTATTACCACTAAATCTGCTAGGTCAATTCACACTGATGGCTATTTCAGTGTCAGATATATTCTTACATATACTGATTTTTTTCAGCCAATATAACGATGATGTAAGTTTTTTTTTCTTGCAGAATGGTTTTAGTACATCCACTCCTTTCAACTTCACTGCAATATTGATATCAAATATTAAAAGATACCGCCATGTTTACAAATCAGCATGTAATTATTGTATCGTAAATGATGTATTTCTTCAGTAAGACACTATTGTGAGTTTTTTTTTTAAACAACATATAACTTCTCTTATTAGCAGTGCGTGCATTGAAGTATCAATTGGCAAATGTTAGATTTCTTGATCGATAATGTACTTGTTGAGTATGATGGTGCGATTGTTGAACTGATTGCTGGCAATCCAATAGGACACACTAGTGCATGTTTACATGCTTACGTGTTTGTTGAATACATATGAGACAATGGTTATGGAAGGGCTTAGCAATAAGAACTAATATCCCGAAATCTAACTCTCAGGCTTCGTTAAATAGATGGCTATATTATGCCACTCAAAACTCTCGATTTAAGATACTACTGATAGTGATAGATGTGTATCGTATTTTGACCAACACCTGGAAATTACGATGCGACACAAATATGTTCCCAAAAGTTATGGTAAATTTGATGACTTTCTACTTCCAAATAGTAACAAAACACAGCTGTCTAATTTAGCAAGCATCCTTTCTTGAATGGTAACCCTATTACAAGTGAAGCTTACGGTGTGTTTTTACTCAGTGTATAGATCATCTTCAAGACGCTGATCTATGAAGGAATTTTTTAAATATGAGTAAACTCCCATTTGTCTAAACCAAGCTGCTACTCCCAAATAGTAAAATATCCTTTATTGAATAGTGATATTGCAAATCAAGACTACCGTGTGTTTCTGTTCCAGTGTAAAACTAATCTTGAATACGTTGATCTAGTCGATCTAGGAAGGAATTATCAAAGAGCGGAATACTCTTGTCTGTATCAAAGATTATGAGAAAATTACTATGTATGCCATTACGAGATTGCAGTTTTTACAGAGATGTTTCCAATAAAAACTGGATTTGGGAATTTGCATTAACCAGGTAATATGTATGCGTTTCTGTTGATCATCGGAATCTGTGCTTGTAAAGCTCTTTAGGATCGCTTTTGTTGTGGAACTTGTAGGTGTTCGATGCGTTTTTTGAATCTTTTGTTTGTGTCTTTGTTGTGCATTCGTTTTTATGACGTAAATAACAAATTCTGTATTGTCAGCTACATCATTTATCGTGTTTAATAGACACCCCCATTTTCGCGTGGCTGATTATATTCTGTGATGTCAATATCCATGTGGACATGTATTGCATACACTTATATTTGTCTATTTAGTCTTATAAAATCCAATGACATTTCAGATATAGGACTGACATTAATTAATGTAAGCTAAAAGTGGATAACACGATAATTATTTTATTTCTATATTTCTGTACATTGCGGAATATTTTCTATTAGAATAGACGTCAATCCTTATACTCCAATACAATAAGCTGAACTATTGTAATGATACAATACACAATGATTAGATCCATCCATATATTATTGTCTATTATAGGTTACGAACGGCCATAAACGATACAGAGTGTCTTGATATATATGTAATTAGATATTGAGTATCATGGTCAACAGCAAAACATCGGCTTAATGAAGAGCTATAGTAATATAAACGTTTATATCTAATCTAATGTCCACGACGCGTGTAGTAATAACCGTCATCAGGTACGTACAAGTTTAAAACAAAGATTATAGAACACCGTAAGGGCCAATCAAATACGGACAATTTAAAAGATTGGAGAGCCAAATAATTCAAACATCTTTAGAAGCAAGAAAACAAAAGGGCCGAAAGCAGGATAGCCAAAATCGACCACATATGCCCGAGGAAGGAAACCCTTCGGTTTACTAATAAGTACAATATTTAGGAACCGTAATATTAAAGAATAATTATATCTTATAGTTATAAACAATGTCAGTACCGAAAGACTGACGATAGATGTGTAATATTGACTGACGATAGATGTGTAATATTGACTGACGATAGATGTGTAACATTGACTGACGATAGATGTGTAACATTGACTGACGATAGATGTGTAACATTGACTGACGATAGATGTGTAATATTGACTGACGATAGATGTGTAACATTGACTGACGATAGATGTGTAACATTGACTGACGATAGATGTGTAACATTGACAAATAGATGTTTCATTTTATATGGAAGACATTGCCTTTCCAATTGCATTGTGTGAGAGAGGATGCATTGTGTGAGAGGGGATACACTGTGTTCATCTCATTCTCGACTGGTTCGCACACTATCACTGTTGCTGTCAACTAGACCATCAACTATCTCTATTGATTTCCAAATCAAATTTAGATGTTTGTTGTGTCTTTACGTATTTATTTGTCTTTGGCGATAAACGAAAATCTAACGACATCCCTTATAGTATCACGTCAGTATTCATCATTTAAATCGGCTAATCAGCGATGAGCTTACCATTTAAAACAGAGTATATGCCAAGAGCTGTTGTTCGATTGGCTAATATATCAAACTAATTTACATATATATGAACGAAAGGTTACTTAACACGACTCCATACAAAATGTTCTTAGACGTTAATGCATCGCCAAAAGAAGGGGAAAGAAAAAGATACAATAAACATCTAATTATAATTAGATTGTTGATTTACAGGCTTTTCATCTACCACTGTATACCATTGTATTCATTGTGACTTTAAAACTTTTAATTATATTGTTGATTTACAAGCTTTGCAGCTATACCACTGTATGTTTAAATCATTGTGACTTTATAACTTCATACGACTTTAGTACGGATGATTGAGTATATTTGAAAAATTCAAGGGACATTAAATATCTATCTTTTTATCTTTACTATGTGCCTTAGATGAGACATTTATAAGTATAGTCATAAAAAGGTAGATATCAAATTTACTGCGCTCGAGGCGTATCTGGAATAACATTCATCGGGTACGCTTATAGGCAATCATGTTATATAGCCCAGTGCAATGTTCTTTGAAAATGAATGATCAAAATCAAAGTTTAATATTAAAAGAATGTGATATTGCTTCTGATAATACATATTTACTGTGAATCGTGAGCATTCACAAAATAATTCAAAGCTTGATAAATAGAGCAGCTGAAAGCAGCATAAACAGATTTATATGATAAAAACTACATATCACACAATCTCCATACTACTGTGACTTAACTTCATTTACAAAGAACAGTTCACTTAGATCATTATTGTGTAAATAATTACATAATGTAAATATGTTTCTCTCTGTCTTTTACCAAACAATATCGTCCGGTCTGTACCAAATAATATCGTCCGGTCTGTACAGTATGTGGTAATTATATCCAGGAGGGCGGATGACCGATAGGGTTTAATTGACTTGCACAATGATAACTTTATGTATTTAATACCTTTCCACTCTTCTACGCTTTTTACGCATATCCCTTTCTCCCTCACTTACTCTTTTTACGCTTACCCCTCTCCCCCTCATTTACGCCTTTCTACGCTTTCTGGTACATAATTTCTTTGAACATAAATACCGAAGAATTAAGTCGCTATGTTGCAAAAGTTGTACCAGTTAACGAAATTACAGATTCCAAACTTTCTATTTTCAAAATAGGAAAATCCGAGTGTGATATAAATAACGTATAATATCTATGAATATTCACGACTGTGTGTCATGTGCAGACGATGCACAGGGGCTTGAATCGCTTTCATAGAGGTCACGCGGCCTACATACCCTATATACTAACAAGGGATGTAACGACAAATACACAGCAGCAAATGAAAATTATCTGTCATCTGATTGGTTAATATTTCTTACGACACGCCCACATTCTGATAACGCTTGAAATATATGCTTTAAAAAAAATTCAGTGAGAATTACTTTTAGAAGTAATTTTATATGATTATAATATACCTAAAAATCATTTACAATATTTCTTATATATTACGAATAAGTAAAAACACCTACCCTTTCGTGAGAAATATTAACCAATCAGATGACAGATTGCATTTGCTGCTGTGTATTTTTAACAATGGCTTCCAACATTTGAAAGGATTTATACCGGACTGAAAAACGTGAGTTACTGCTTTTCGTCTGCACTATGTGAACTGTTCTGGTGATAGTTGAGTCGAAGGCGTTCATAGGTATTTACGACAGTCAGGATTTATGCGAATATTGTCCGCAATTGTGCTCTTTACTCTTGGAGTTTTACCGTTGACTAGTTCCATAACGAAACGTTGGTGACCTATTTTGGAGCAAAATTTCAAGTTTACAGGGGTGCTCTGACTTCTAGAGTGAAGCAGTTGTGAAAAATTATGTCTCGTCGGAAAGATAAATCAATATGCTAACGAATGACAACAAAGATTGCTTGAATGTGTGATTTTTTAATATTTTTTTCAAGCCTGAAACAGAACTGGTAGTGGCTTGGCTACGTTGGTCGTTACATCCCTTGTTAGTATATAGGGTATATAGGCCGAGTGACCTCTATGAAAGCGATTCAAGCCCCTGTGAGACGATGTAAATAAACATGGCGACTTCCAGATCAAACGTGTGGGACGTTTGACACCAACTGTCAACCACACAGCTATCTCTGGACCAATATTCTTCATGTATGGCTTAAAATTTGCGGAAACACTTCAATTTTACAAATCCGGTTGAACATAATTTTAAAAGAGTCGAAATCTGAACGTTAAATATAAAAGTTTACAAAACAGTGTGTGTATACACACTTGCCGATTTTCCGTGAAAGATGTTCAGCCATATATCAATAGTCTGGACCTTCCTCTAAAAATATGTCGCCAAAGTTTCAATGGATAAGCAACAAGAGCTCGTAGAAATCATTGGATATTCGGGCCATATTTTCTGATTTTGCAATCTTGATAGAGCGGGAAGAGTTATTGTACGTTGTGTGGTGCTTGGCTAGGAGTATTTCACAAAGTCGTAAAAAAAATGCAATTTACCGACATATTGTTCCATCAATTGATTAAATAGTTATCTAGCATTGATGTACTCAGGCTTTGGAGGTCAATCATGCACGATAAGTAACATAACTTCTTCTAATATATAGTTATAGTCTAAAAAGAAATATCGTTTTCAAGCGGGTCAAATGGGGTTCAATTTGAAACAAAAAGATGAACAAAAATCGCACAGAAAATTTACACGAACTAAATGTATTGGTATAAGATTTACGTTTCTATAAATGAATAAGAGATAGAATAATTTTATAATTCACGAATTTGTTTGTTTTACCCGAAAATGGCGAAAACAACAAACATACATATTAAGTTAATTCTCCCAACCTTTAATAACTTTATCCAATCAGAGACTATATATGACGTAATTATGGCTGTTCGAAAATATCGGGATTGTTTAATACATCTATCTAAATGAGCTGTTCCGATATTCTTTGATATTGTTTAGAAATTTCAAAACAGTGCATCTTGTGTAAATTTCTTTTTATTTTGTTCCTTTAATGAAATTTTCTTCATGAAAACTGAGATAATGAATATACATTTTTTTTTATTAAGTCCCAAGTGTATTTTGTACAAATAAAATGTACATATATGTCTATTTTAACATGAATTTCCATGCAACATTTTTTTTTACAATTTTTGATAAAACATATATTATCATCTGTTAGTGCTATCAGGGAAGCTATACAAAATATATGTGTAATGCATATATTACAGTATGAACATGTATTAACATTCTGGTGTAATGTAACATCCCTGTACATATCTGTGATATGTTATGTTTAATTAATTACATTTTTTTCAGTACATCATTATTGTGTGCACACTTAGCAAACATTTCTGGAATAATGCAATTTTTTCATGTAGTTGCCACCAAAACATATATACATGTATGTATAAAGATAATTTTTTAAATTGCATTTTATATAAACTTTTTGCACAAGTACATGATAAACTATTTCTGGAAAAGATAGTTATTATTTTTAGTTCTTCATTTTCTTTCTCTATAACTTAATGTTTTTTTTATTCTACATGTGTGACCATGTTGTCTCAGTAGATCATGCAGAGTTTTAAATGCCACTTCTGGAAGTTGATGTTGTTGATTGTGATTCAGTGTAATCAAATTGCATAGGATCATAAAACACAAAAATTATTTTAAAGAAATCACAATGACTTCACATGGAACAAGTTGGTCATGGGCTTCGACACAACAATATTTGTAGTCATCAAATGTAAAATTATAGCATATAAAGAAAAGAGAGTGACATTTAGGACTGCTGAGAATTAAGATAAATAGAAAGTTTCAAATGCAATAGTAGAAGATAATACATTCCAGTTTATTGATTTATGACAATAAAAATGATAGTTGATGAATGTGACAAATATGAACTACATGTACCAGATATTATCCTGCAATGAGCACTCTAGTAAGCAAATAACATGTGTCGAATACAAGTGTGCTGTATTTTGTATAATATACAAATACAGCTTCAAGACACGCCACACAACTTACTTTGGGGCACACGAAAGGTTTCAGGAATATTTATTTTTCTAAATTAAAAAAAAAAAAACACTACCTAACTCCGAAATTGCAGGATAAAAACAATATTAGTGTATTGTAGAAGAATATGGAAAATATTCTTCTACAATACACTAATATTGTATATTTACAGACACTTTTAGTTTTAATTTGTCTACTACAGACAACTGGGTCATATTAAAAAATAGATCCGCCATTGTGGATAAAAAAAAGTTCAAAATATTTTATCCATAAAGATAGAAAATGTCCACGAAATATTATCTCATAGGATAAAATATCTACGAAATAGTATTGAGGGATAATATAAATTTATTAATGTGAGATTGTATTTTTTAGAATATTTTATCCTCATGGATATAATTTCATTGATATTTTATCTGGGGGATATAATTTTAGGTAGGAACAAATAAATTGTTACAAGGCGACTGTCTTTTGATCAGGTTGACGAGGCAAAATATATGTGAATTTCCCAGTAACATGATCATTTTTTTTAAGTATAGTTGGTACATAAGAGGTGTGAAAAGTAGTTTTACAATGGAAAATACTGAAATGTGGAATAAATGTTCACCAGACACCGATCCAATTCATTTGTAAAGTAAACTGATTTATTTAAATCCTTGTAAAACTATATTTAGATCCACATAAAAATTCAGAATACTATTGTTTTTTTCACCTTCAGTGTTGGGGCCGTTGTGGTCCTGATCGTATGGTAGTTGGAATTACAACTACCCGTGCAATCAGTGTCTATCACCACTAAAGTTGTTACTTGGAACACCGGGTTTTCTGATCTCCTCCACCAATAAAACTGACCGCCACGATATAACAGAAATATTGTTGAAAGTGGCGTTAAACACTATAAACTAAACCACCTCCTGTGTTATACTTGATAAAAAGCAGTTAAATGGTCCGTCCATTCATATTCAAACCCAAATTTAGAAGAAAACCTTAAAGAAATTAATTAGTGGTTTTTACACCTAAAGGAGCATAAAGGTCGGTATAATTCAGAATTATTTTAGGTACATTCCAAAATGAAGTTGTCCCCATTTGATCGAGTCCGATCGCATGAAGCGTTCATCTGTGATTCAGAATGTCGAGAAATTGCTGGTTTCTGCTTCATTTCTTTCAAAAAAGGAATTAGAAGTATGTTTGTAATAGTTATAGCACGCATGGACGTGGCTGAGTGAGTGATACCTTACTTTAACAGATTTTATCGGAAGTAAACCGATTACGCAATGTATCGTATGACAACATTTGACCATACATGTTTTCACCATGATATGTAAAATGTAATTGAATATATTAAACATATATAAAATTACGTGACCAACATTCGTGTAAATGACACAAGAACAGCCCGTATCTAATTCAAACTGTCATATTACTAGCACGTCCTGTTTTTTGAATCACAGGTGCTCGTTTCAGATTTCACGCGCTTATTATATAGCGGCGGGGAAACAGGGGTTTCTAGACGTCACTGTCAAAGGAAATGAGCACAGATTCAAAAGCTTGTACAAGTGGGAAAGTGTTAATGGTTGTGGTCTAGGAGGAATTTGTCCCTTTCTTACGATAATGCATGGCTAAGGCAGGGTATCCGGTTACATTTTAACACCTTAAATTTTAGGGATTGGGGTGTTTAACGCCGTTTTCAGAAATGTTTCAGTTACATCGTGGAGGCCAGTTGTATTGATGTATGAAATAGGAGTTACTAGTAGACACTCACCGATCAGTTGCAAGTCAATAACAAACTTTATCACATAGACAACCGTATCAAGTGCACCTAGCGATTGGCGGGAATCAAGCTCCCAAGTTTAACGGTGTTAAGCATTAATTGAATAGGTTGATACGATACGATCAAGATTTTGACAGTCAAAGAGCAACAATAGCGTGCAAAACACAAGTTAGCGAGACTGAAACCAACTAGCTACATACTATGCTAATACATTGTAATATGCCAGTTTTAGTAATAATTATGATTGATTCATAGCTGTTTAAGTCATGTGATCAGCATTTCGTTTCTCAGCAAACAATAAAATCAGTATATTGATAATAGTGGAGCTGATATTTGTGATGATAGAGTAGATAGCCACATGTAAAGCAAATATGCTAGACAGGTCTATAGGGTGGATTTCCGCAGGTACAGCAGATATGATAGATAGGTCTATGGGTTGATTGTCGCAGGTATTATACAACAGATGTGATAGATAGGACTATGGGGTGGATTGCCGCAGGTACAACAGATGTGATAGATAGGTCTATGGGGTGGATTTCCGCAGGTACAGCAGATATGATAGATAGGTCTATGGGTTGATTTTCGCAGGTATTATACAACAGATGTGATAGATAGGACTATGGGGTGGATTGCCGCAGGTACAGCAGATATGATAGATAGGTCTATGGGTGGATTGCAGCAGGTACAGCAGATATGATAGATAGGTCTATGGGTGGATTGACACAGGTACAGCATATATGATAGATATGTCTATGGGTGGATTGGCAACGGTACAACAGATATGATAGATAGGTCTATGTGTTGATTGCCGCAGGTACAGCAAATATGCTATAGATAGGTATATGGGGTGGATTGCCGCAGGTACAGCAGATGTGATAGATAAATGTAGGTCTATTGGTGGATTAACAGGTAAACATACAATCTATATGATAGACATTTTTATGGGTGGATTGGCGCAGGTAAATCAAATATTATAGATAATGAAATGGGTGGATTGAAACAGATAAACATATATGATAGATAGGGCTATGGATGTGTTGCCACCGGTGAAGCAGATATGATCGATAGATCAATGGGTGGATTCCCATAAGTAATGTAGATATGATGGGATCTGAATGTGTTTTGCTGTTAGAAGTCACCAACTACCAAGTTGTATCAAGTTGATGCTCACTGGGTTCATGAAGACTGAGTGGTATTCTCTACATATCCTTTTATTAATGTATTGATTTCTGTTTGTCACATTAACATTATGTTAGCTATATTAATGAATGAAACAAGTTGTCAAATAGTAATAACAATATAGGTAGTGAACAATTTGTCATGATCACGGTAAAATGGAGATATGATATATGGGATTGAAAATGGTTCCGTTGTAACAGGTCAAAAATGACAACCTTGTAACGGAAAACAAGCGTTAGAGCTTAGAGCAACTACATGGGTTATTAACACACGGTGAGAATGTAGCATACTTCCAACACGTGGTAATGACAAATATGTATAACATTTGGATTTAGAAATTGATCTCAAATCTACATTGGCGTCTGTGCAGAAGTATAATTCGTATTGGAAATGTTTAATGTATGTGATGTTCTTTATATTTGCATTGACATGTGTAGTCATCATTTTTTGTGAAAGCACAACTCCGGAAAGATTATCGAGGAAAGGGACTATCAATTAGACAAGTCAGATAGATCAATGTTGTTAAAATATATTTAGTGGTATTCATATTCTCTCAAAAATCAAAACGTTTTTTTTATTTTTTTATTTTAAAGCAATAAACCTAATTTTATACAGGCTGCATCATCCCATCAATTAATTGTTGTTGCATAATGTGGGATACCTGTAGCAATGAGTGGTTTTAAGGGTTGCCTGAATTTGTAGAAAAGGGCTGATACTGATTCATATCCACCATACCTCCCCTGTTTGACAACCTTGATTGGGCGATATTTGAGGACAATATTCGTTACCGCATTTGCCTGTTTGAGAGATGACACCCCTATCTCCCTAAACAACTATGCTATATTTCGGAAAATAACCCGTATCAACTTTGAAATGCTGTAAATGGGAGCCTAAACATCCCGAAAACAAATACAGAATTACCCAAAGAAATCATTCAGGTATTCAGAACCAAATTCATGGAATAAATTGTCAATTTCAATATACGTAACGAAAGCGCCTTCTTTGTAAGTTAAGACTAAAAGGCAAATGTATCACTATGATAATCATAACATGATCATGTATAATCTTGGAATGTTGCATTTTTTTTTTTTATTATTCTTATCTTTACATTTACAATGATTGTATTCTTTATCACCTTTACCTACTGTATTTG
Source organism: Gigantidas platifrons (assembly GCA_002080005.1). NCBI lineage: Eukaryota > Metazoa > Mollusca > Bivalvia > Mytilida > Modiolidae > Gigantidas > Gigantidas platifrons. Next base: position 425,122 of record MJUT01030364.1, read on the forward strand.
TAAGATTGTTTCGTACTTAAGATCACCGGTGAAGGTTAGTTTTGTGCTAACTGTGTTATCCTCTTAAAATATTATTTTAATTATCATTATTATCAATATATAAACAAATAACAACATTAATTAACGATAAATAAAATACTCATGTTGCACAGTTCAAAACATAACACAATCAAGATACAGCACCCAGAGACGATGTAAGTAAAATCAAACCGTTACAAAAATTGGTGACATGATCTTCTACGACGTGAATAACGTGACCGGTTTGTGGAAGAATTTGTAAAGTAAAGCATTGTTCTACAGAGACAAATACTAGTATATTAAACCTGAGTTATTAAAATATCAAATTCTTTAAAACGAAGGTCTCGTCTAATTTAAATGTCATTCTATCCTTAGTGTGCTATTTTAAAAAGTCGTTCTTGGTCCTAATTTTGCATTACAATTTTTTACGTCGTATTTCATTGTATACTCTCAGTCGATGTGCTTGTTGCGACTTTCCAGTCAGTCATTCACCATTATATTACCATTGACCTTCTGTCTGTACCGGAGTGATAATCTAATGTATGTAAAAATACCGGTACATTGGCACATTACAACGAAGGCCTCGTCTAATTTAAATGTCATTCTAATCTTAGTATTCTATTCTAAGATTTCGTTCGTATTCCTAGTTTTGCATAAATTCTTTTAGGTCGTTTTGTATTTTTATGTCGGTTAGTTTGTTGCGACTTTGCAGTCAGTCATTCGCCCATTATATTACCATTGACCTTCTGTACCAACGTGATAATCTAATGTATGTAAAAATACCGGTACATTGGCACATTAAGTTTGACTTACTGAGTCTGAATGTATCATAATAAACAAATCATTGAGAAGACGTGTCAGTTATGTTAGGACTTTATCAGTTAGACTATCAGTAACGATCGATAACGATTCTTTGATTTCTACAGAAAGAATATTTGTACAATTTTACAACAACTGCATTTCTAACAGATAAAGTTGTATCTTAAACAAATTACTATTTTAATAGTAATAAGATATTTTAAATATTTTTATTAGAGGTAGTGAATCAAACACTTATACACATTTATTACACTAAATTTTAACAATCTATATAATTACATTGATAATTACATTCCAATATCATGTGTAATTTTGATACCATGATAATAATTTTTAACTCCATTAAGATATATTTGATTAGGGTTATGTGCATTTAACGCCACTTTCAACAATATTTCACTTGCGGTCAGTTTTACAGCTAAAGGGAGTAGAATACCAGAGAAAAACACTGGCCTGGCACAAGAGAACTGTCAGGAAAATTGCAAATAGAGTGCACCTCGCATAGATATGTCCCATTAAATAAACATAGGTACTAATTGATTGTTGATTGTTTAATTCGTGCATATTCAAGTCGAGAAAATATAGGTAAAATGTAAGTATACGTCATCAGATACAATACTCTACTGAAAATAATGTATGCATACATTGTCTGATGTTTAAAAATAAAATACAGATGTCAGATCTGTTGTGACTGTCTTATGTCTTCCCATGTTAGAACCTAGATTTCTATGAACTGTTGCCATGGCCTTCATTGTGTTTTATGATGAGAGGTCACGGTTATTCACAAAGCTCACTACATGTAATGATTTTCATAAGTCGGTCGAATTGTCACCCATCACTGGTTCAATTAATATCATAATGTATGTTATATTCTTAAAAAATATAAGATCTGTGTCACAGATAATATAGGTGTCAAGTACTGTCTCAAGGTTTACTAAAAAGGTAGATATATCAGTTGACATTCTGTTGTCATGGTTACTTAAATACTACTTCACTACAATTTCGGGCTTCAAATGAATGAAATATTTTTGACAACGATATTGGTATGATACTTTTTTTTAAATAGGAAAAACGTTCTATGTTTTAACCAATTGTTTACTATAATGATAATTGACACACATACAATCTGACAGTTGTCGGTATTCGTTCAAATAGCTCATAATATTCTTTATCTGACTGTATAATCTTTACTTTTCATTCGGTTTAAAACATGATATTCATAGTGTTGTCAGTCAAGACATGCCTTTGCTATTAATAGTAAAATAAACAATATTAGTTATTTATTAACGGATGTATTTGAATAAAAACGAGTTATATGATTCGACATGTTTATAAATAAGTAATAAAAATTATGAAATTAATATACCAGATGTAAGTTAAATTACATCTATTAGTTGAATAAGTCATGCAAGAGAGCATTAGCTTAACTTTACAATAATGTGCAAACTATGTAATATTGAATCGCACTTAGATTATTTAAATATTTTAAAATCAAATTTGGGTAATTTAATTTCATTGATATAAGTAAATTTACATATAATCAAATATGTTTACTGCGTAAAAAATTATACAAATGAAGGTTATGCTAGGTTAAGTTAGGTTTGAAAAGCTGAGAAAATGTTTTAAAAACATCATTTCCATATTATGCTGACTGACTGGGTTCTAGAGATCGCACCATGTCGTTCCTCTGAGTAAAAATTGATACAACTGAATGCTATGCTAGGTTAGAATAGGTTAAGTTTCAAAACCCGAGAAAGTGTTTTAAATACATCATTTCCATATTATGCTGACTGAGTTCTAGATATAGCACCATGTCACTCCTCTGCGTAATAAATGATACAACTGAATATTATGCTATGTTAGGTTAGGTTTGAAAAAGCTGAGAAAATGTTTTTAATACTTCATTTCCATATTATGCTGACTGACTGAGTTCTAGATATCGCACCATGTCGTTCACCTGTACTCATTTATAATTTTTATAATTTAAAATTTCTTATCTGCAAAATCGGTGTCTCGAAATAATGACATCAGTTTTTATTCATTAGCCAAGAACAAACAAAAAATATCAAAAGAGTCTAATTAATACGAGGATCAATTAATTTTAAGTTAGGTTATAACAGGTAAATAAAATAAATTACTTCTTACCGTTAAATCAGAATTTTGCGTTCCAGGAATCTGTTATAAATCCAAAATAAACTGTTAATTGAAAATCAAATAAAATGTAACTTTGTAATAATTTGCTGATAAATATCTACAGTTAGTTTCTAACGGCAGGAAATTATTAAGTAAAACACATTCACTGTTTATTCTACCACAATGGAACATAAAACTTCTCTTTGCTGTAAATGTCTGGCACATAAACTTATCAATAAGTACACGTAACAAAACAATTAAGCTATCAATTAGGAACGCCACTTTTCTTCGTTCACCGGCCGCTTTTAGCTTCCTTCTGCCTGGGTGCTTTTCAATGTCACGTTTAAAGGTTTTATAATTCTACTAATTGTCTTAATATAATCCGAGGTAATCTATTCCACAGTTTGGTTCAATACAACTGATTCACATAATTACATCTTAATATCTGTTGAAATCAACAATACACATAAAGGTAAACAAATATATAAAAAAAACAATAGCTACCGATCAACTTTTATCACAAAAAGTTGGCTAGATTCATTGGAAAATATATTCAATACTGGGTGTTTATATGTATATATATATATTGATAAACAATACGTGACGATACGCAATACACATCGTGGGATTTTTATATATTATTCGTTATAATGAATGAATACATACCCTTAGTTTCAGGTTCAATGGAAAATGGAACCTTACATATTATATGTAAGCTTTGATTTCTTGTGTAAGTAATATGGGTTATTTAAACCGGACAGTATGTATTGTATTATATTATAATATATCCCTATATGTTTTACTTTACAAATATACGGATATACAAATATTGCTTAGTATAACAAGTATCATATATCTATTGAATTAAAATGCTTGAATATACATTAGTAATTATTCTATTGTAGCCTTTGAGAGGGGAGGGTTACGGCATATTAATGCGTTGAATTTCTTTTCTTCCTCAAAATTGTTGAACGCCATCAAATAGTATGCATAGATATTATCACATGGATTTTTTTTTTAAATTCAATATCAGATACCTTATCAGCCCTTGATCCTGATATTATTGCATTGTTACTTTGGGGAGGGTGTGTTATGTAAAATTAATGTGTTTCATTAGGCACGTTTTTTTCTCTTCCCTTAAATTGTTAAACGCCATCAAATAGTATACAGGTATTTACTGCCTATGAGGAACAATACCAAGTTTATTTTTACCCGAAACAATAACCATTCCCCGACGCACAGCAGAGGCAAATAGTTAGTGTCTGAAAATGGGAGGGGAAATCAACTGCATAGTGTCCAATTAACCAATCAGGGTCAAAACATTGGAAAGCCAAATAATTTAAATCTTTGGGGGTAAGAAAACAAAGGGCCTAAACAGGATTGCCAAGAATCGGCTAATGTCTCTTGTACCTGAGTGCAGACAGCCTTAGTTTTATTAACAATCGTTATATTCTCGGAGAAACAGGCAAATCTGATTATGATTTTTCAGTCTCTTAAAGAAATACTCGTTTACCTCGGCCCTCCAGGATTCGAAGCATAAAACGTGAGGAGAGATGTTGTTTGAAGACATCTACGATCCCCAAAATTAGCGAAAGACGCCTTTACCTTAGTGAAGAGAACCTTATATTAGTTTTAATAATAATAATTACATTCTCGGAGAAACAGACAAATCTTATGATGTTTTTTTTTAGTCTAATCAAGAAATATTCGTATACCTCGATCCTCCAGGATTCGAAACATAAAACGTGGGGAGATGTGTTGCCTTAAGACATATAGGAAGAATGTATACGTCACTCTTCCTCTGGGATATCTCACTAGATCCTTACAACGTTACTCCTCTTTTTCTCTATGTGCACATGACTAGTATAATATCAAATATAAACAACTTCTTATAGAGCTCTGTCCATATACATAATTTCTGATTACCTCCTTAGAAACACAAATAATTCCATACTGTACCGAAAACCGAATGTTAACGCTGGTTCAAGAATGTGCGAACAACTCTACCTTATTTAATTTACATTCAAAAATTATTCAGTTATATCGTTCCTCTCCAAATATGTATCGGACCACTTAAAATACGATGTCATGTTACATATAACGCCATCTTATCTCACTCCACGTATGTGATAAAAAGGTAGATTTCTAATTTAGTGTGCGCGACGTGTATCTGGAATAACCTTCATCAGGTACTGTCAAAGGATCTACTAGGAGAATGATACTTTCAGAGCTCATAGTATACCATCGTAGTATACCATCGTAGTATACCATCGTAGTATACCATCATAGTATACCATCGTAGTATACCATCGTAGTATACCATCGTAGTATACCATCATAGTATACCATCGTAGTATACCATCATAGTATACCATCGTAGTATACCATCGTAATAAACCATCATAGTATACCATCATAGTATACCATCGTAGTATACCATCGTAGTATACCATCATAGTATACCATCGTAATAAACCATCATAGTATACCATCATAGTATACCATCGTAGTATACCATCGTAGTATACCATCATAGTATACCATCGTAGTATACCATCGTAATAAACCATCAAAGTATACCATCATAGTATACCATCGTAGTATACCATCGTAGTATACCATCATAGTATACCATCATAGTATACCATCGTAGTATACCATCATAGTATACCATCATATTATACCATCGTAGTATACCATCGTAGTATACCATCATAGTATACCATCGTAGTATACCATCGTAGTATACCATCATAGTATACCATCATAGTATACCATCGTAGTATACCATCATAGTATACCATCATAGTATACCATCATAGTATACCATCGTAGGTATCGACACTGAAACTACAATAAACACATATATGTCTAACTTATTGCGCGACACGTTTCTGGAATAACCATCATGAGGTCCTCCAAAGTTAAAAGATTCCTTAGGGAGAAAGAAAACATAAAGAGGATAGCCTAAATTACTTCAGGTCACCTATGACCGAGACAGGAGAACCTTCAGCCTAAATTACTTAAGGTCACCTATGACCGAGACAGGAGAACCTTCAGCCTAAATTACTT
>MJUT01030364.1:439012-450632 GCA_002080005.1 Gigantidas platifrons
CTATCGAATGGTAGTTGAATATACTGTGAAAACGGCACCGGCGCGCTTAAATCCGGAGCATGGCCGGGTGTATCCTATATTACTGCAATTGGCATAATTAACCCATAGCACATCAGATAAAGGGGTTCATTGGTTTGCAGGCATGCATTTTGCCTAACGATATATTAGCACACTGGGCATCAAGATCAATTCAATTATCGTGGACTACATTTCCAGAGATTCCTGAATGGAGATACAGTTGATATGATTGGACTATTCCAACAGCTTATTCTCAAAATTCTATGGGAATCAATTAAAACAGGTGTAGAAAACGTTTGAAGATATCAAAGAGGAAACCAGAAACCGTAATCAGAAAAATGGCAAACAATGCAATGGACAAAAGGAATTGGACAACACGACAAATAATCATTCACAAAACACTGCAGAAAAAAATTAAAGATTGAGCAACACGAAAATTATGTGTTTACCTTTTATATTTAGACTTATTACTATATCTCTGTCAACTAGCTGTGTCACCCTTTCAAGATGAAGCTAAAATGCATGAGAAATTGGCATTACTAACCGCGAACCTGTCTTTTTAACAGATTGAAATTGGAGCCACTTAAATCCGACGATAGTATCCCCTTAGTGCCGCATGCATATATGTTTTGACGAAAAACGAGTCAATAATATACCCATGAAGACTTAACATTCTATATTTCGTGATTTTCCGTAACTGAATCCTCCCTTGGCGCATTTCCGGTGTAAGTGATGGTCGAGAGCTCAATATTAAATCTCCGTAGAAAAACAAAACATCACTCGATTGACAAAATATGATGGATTATCCCATGAAACAATGATGCTGTTTACTCTGGGGTAACTAAATACATAGGATTGCGACTGTCCAATCTCCACCGATAAGTGTAATAATTTATACCTTAAAAGGAATGTAAAACTTCTGGTTTTACTCTAAGAAGAATATGAAGATACCAAAGGGGCAATCAGAATCCGTATATCGAAGAAGAACAGACAACACAATGGTCCAAAGAAAAAGCACAAAAGGACAAACAACGATCTACAAAACATACATATAAAACTAAAGATCGAGTAAGTCTCTCTCTAATACACCCCATAGATATAAAGCCACTGACGCATGCACTATTAAGTCTCGCATGAATGTCATTTATCACGACAACTTAAAAACGAAAACAAAGAGAAAACTATATGTAGACTAGTTCTATTATGTTATTAATGCAAAATTATAGATTTCAAAAGATTATCAAGTGCACAAGAATATGGTTGTGCACTAATTGCTACTTGATCTGCACTTCAATGACATAAAACATGTCAATAAAATATAATTTTTGTTACATAAATGAACGTTCTCAACAATATTCAGAATGAGGTTCTTTGGTTATGGGTCATAATAGTTGTTTCTTGCAACTCTCATCCATACTTTGAGTTATATCGTGGAAGTCAGCTTTATTGGTGGAAACTAGTGTAGCTAGAGAAAACCACCGATTCTAACATGACCTCACCCTTTCCCTTTGCTAAAATAAACCAGAATTATTACTTCGTATTATCTCATTAGCACATGCGTCGATGAATGTGACTGACGTTTCCATTTTTCCATTGGCAGCATAAATTGTGACCCGAATAATGCCGATAGAGGGCGCAGTATTATTCGAGTTACATAAATTGTGTGCGACATTTTCTGCAAGCGTATGTATAAATTGCCGTCTTCCAATCAAAGTATACTACCGTATTTGTACTCTTAGACATATCAGAATCGAAATAAATCATGGAAGTCAGAATGTGTTTTGAGTTTTAATATGGATTGGTGGATATTAGTAAATTTTATCTCTCGCTTCTGGCTCTGGATAAAATACTAATATCCGCCAATCCATGTTAATACTGCCAACACATTCTGGCTTCCATGTTTTATTTCTTAATCAACCTACTGCAAGTCACTGACAAAATTTATCACATTAAGCTGTTAATGTATCGAGTACACCTTACCACGTACGGGAATCGAACGCACAACTTTAGTGGTAATATTCATCGAGTGTGTAGGTATGGATAGATGTAATTTTTATATAATCACATACACTTGCAATGACCACGAAAAAGATAATTTCATAAGCTGACACATTATTATTAAGTTTCTACATGTGTACTGTACTCGATTGAATCAGGAAAAGACGATGCTTTTCCTCTTATTACAAATGACAACATTATTATGTTTTTGCAAACACGTCTTTGTGCAGTATATTTAGAATGCATATTTTCTGTGATGTTGCATTTTTGTTAATGAACATAATCTCGTAATTATGAAAACACTTTTCTCCCATTATGACGTCATTTTAACCCCGCTGAACCAGTGGTGGAAAAATCTTTCTCCCATTATGACGTCATTTTAACCCCGCTGAACCAGTGGTGGAAAAATCTGTAATCCTCTAGAGGATTAAAATGTCTCGTGCCTTTCCCCGCATTTGACTCGTTTGACTCGTTTTACGGCTTTTGAAATAAAGTTCGTGTTAAATAATGGGAGAAACAAATTCTCCTTCAGTTGCCCATGTGGGTTACGATATTTCTCCACGTGAGAGAGTGAAATTAAAAAATTTAACCACGAGCCGTAAGGCGAGTGGTTAAAATTTTTAATTTAATTCTCGAGAGAATCTATATGTAATCCTCTAGAGGATTAAAATGTCTCGTGCCTTTCCCCGCATTTGACTCGTTTGACGGCTTTTGAAATAAAGTTCGTGTTAAATAATGGGAGAAACAAATTCTCCTTCAGTTGCCGTGGGTTACGATATTTCTCCACGCGAGAGATTTAAATTAAAAATTTTAACCACTCGCCCAACGGCTCGTGGTTAAATTTTTTAATTTAACTCTCTTCAGTGGAGAAATATCGTAACACACGGGCAACTGAAGGAGAATCTATATATACATCCGGGTTATCGTTTCTAAACAAACATATTTAAAACTGTAATACCGTTATACATATTTTGTACACAACCAACAAATAAAATACCAATTGTTCAGGGATCTAATTCAAAATCTAAATATAACACTCGTTTGTATTGGAATTTTGTACAGAAAGCTGTACAAAGATTAGGTATGAAACTTCTATAGTGGAGGCCTCAGTGGGCAATTGGTTTAGATCGCTGACTACTTACCATGGGACTAACAACACTCACGTGGTATCATACTCCAAATCTTAAGGTTTGCAGAAACCTACCCAAGTCCCGGGTTTTATTGTATTGAACAGTTCATAATAGCAGTCCATTCTGTCCTCCCACATCGAGTCTGGTAGTGACGATATGTACGACATATTCTGAAAATAACGATAAACACCGATAACCTTGACCCATTTTCTAGTTATCTCTGTTGTAAGTGTCTATTACAACTATAGCTGTGACAGTGAGTTCGATTCCCTCCCTCCGCGAGGTTTTATACTCGAAAAACTTGAAGTGTTAAAGTTGTGTCTGTGACTTCCGGCAGATCACTGGTTTTCTCTATGCACTCCGTCAATGAAATTGACTGCCACTGTATAATCACAATAGTGTTGCAAATGATTTCAAGCACACGTAACTCAATCCCACTACATGTATATTTAATATTGATATACTTAATACTACAAATGGCAGTTTTGAATGTCTGAAGAAAAAAATGAGATCTGTAACGCGTATCCCATATCGGACATCTGTAGGGTTAAGTTTCGGAACATCTCGATTGTCTTTCTCCTCATTGTTCAGCAGACGACAATGACGTCCATGATGTTGTGCCACGTCCACCGAGGGTGGAAATTGGAAAAAAAAATGCATGTCAAAACACTATATCAACCATCAACCATTATCATGTATAAGTAAAAACTTAACTGTGAAACTCGTAATCCTCTGTTGATAAATACGATAAGAAAACAATATATAGTAAAATCCGTATCACATGTGGTATCAACCTTCTTGCTAATATAGCTAATATGTAGGTGATTCGGGATTTGCTTTATATTTTTCCTATGGAACATGCAAAATGTTTTCATTAAAAAATGCACGGGAAAGGTATACTATAATACTGTGGTGTAATACGATGTAATAACCCTCAAATATATAATTAGTAAGCATTATATAAAAAACAAATAGGTATCATCAGAGTTGCCTGAAATATCAAATGGCTCATTTATAGGACTATATACTGAAAACTAGAAACAGGCAAGATACAAAGCGGAAATTGACTAAGAGATATCTGCAGGTAAGACAGATTAGACCTTCGTTATAAAATTATAAATCAATTTAAAAAATGTTAGCTGAAAATATCAAGATTGATATTCAAATACATTTATTAAAATATCAGAATAACATTCAGTGAGTGATTGGTGTTTAACGCCAAATCGGCAATTTGTCAGCTAGATCATGGCGAGAACAAGTTACATTCGGTGAGATGATAATAATGTCCGCTTAGTACTAGACCAACATGCTCAGTGGATTCCATAGTGCTAGCTCACGGAAACAACAGTCCTCTGGTAAACATGTCGCGTCACTCGAAAAAATTATCCTGATTCCGAGCCTTTGCTCTTTCTCCTTAATGCTGTGTAATTAACAGAGAAGCTACAAATACCAATTTTATAGTTTTTGGTTTGAAACCCCCTAGGCTCGACCCCACGATCTACCACACTCGAGACGAACACGTTAGCCATTACACCACAGTTGTGGTTGCATCTATTAGAAATCATTGTTTGTTCTTTTGTCCTTTTTGTTTTGGCAATTCGGTTGTTTCGAATCATGTCAATTCCGACCACGTTCCGTCTTTTTCGTGTCTTGACGTCTGAACAAATAGGCAGGCGACTTCCGGTGTGTACGCTATTACTCTGACAACGTCAGCATATCATGCGGTAGATTATAAGTAATTGTAATATGGAGACGCCAAGGAAACCGCTGAATAAATACTGGTGTTCGGTACCCCACTATCTGTCTTATATAAGAAATATATACATAAAGGCAGATCGTTTTCCTTTCATGATGCTGACAGCCGCAAATAAAGAAAGAAAACAAATTGAATTTTAAAGAATTATTTGTCTCTGCGTTGAAGTCTTTGAGACAAATAAAATAATTTAATTGATATCTGTCTTTTACAGAAAATGTTAAGATATTTTTAACTTGAGAATCGAACGTTAAAACGGCACATATCGATTGGAGTTTTTGTTGTGTACATTGACACCGGAAGCTCAGGACCAGCAGTTCCATCGAAATCACGTGATCTGGCAGACGAAAATAACAAAATTTTGTCGGAATGGAAATGATTCGAAACAACCGAATTGAATTGTCTGTCCTTCTTCGATTTACGGCCTTTGATTACCCTTCGGTATCATCAAAATGTTCTTACAAATAATCACTAATTCTGATAGACAATATAAAATTGTTAAGCTTAAATTCAAAACTGCATTAACTAACACAAGATCATAGAACATGACAATAAAATCAATATAATGGAGAAGACAAACAAATTGCTATAATGTCAAAAATATAAGCTATATATTTGTCATGACATGTTCTTAAACGTATATCAATATTTTTGTCATTAAAAAGAAGTAATCTAAAAACTATAATGAAACTGTCTATCGATCTATAACCAAATCTAAATTTCATTATAATCATCAAGTTATGATGGGATATTTTCAGCGCTGCCAATCTACTGACAGATGTTTGATTTTTTCTTTGAAATTGAGAAGAATTTGATTGTCAGGGAAAGTGAAATTTTATAGATAACATTTACATGTCTAATGTGACGTCATTATTATTGTTTATTAATTATATTGGAACGACCATGTAAAAAAGTAATGTTCCACATGAAATGATTGTATAATAATCTATTATACAGACTTAAATCAATTATTAATCCAACGACATAATAGTCAGTAGAATTTAGAATCTAGATGCTTTAATAAAAACTGTAGTGATATTCATTTGAATTTTTATGACATGTTTTATTACTTAATAACCGTGTAATTTCCATATTTCATTAATATTAGAATGAAAGACATGATAGACAACGTCTCAAAATAAAAATGGATCAATCACAATTCCGTTTCAGAATACCGAACAGAATGACAAGTTTGAGATTCATACAGTAAGCCACCCATTTTGAAGTTTTACTTGCCACTGCATACAAAAAATGCATTAGAATAGGCGTATGATCGATGGCATATACAGTATAGAATGATAAACTGCTGTGGAACGTCTCTGTAAAGTCATGAGAACAATATGGAACACTAGTGCGACATGCACTGCTTATCCTTCCGGTGCAGCTGAGTTCACCACCGGTTTTTAATGGGGTTCGTGTTACTCGATCTTTAATCTTCTACGTAATGTTTTGTAGATCATTGTTTGTCCTTTTTCATTTGGCCGTTGCGTTGTCTGTCCTCGTACGGATTGTGATTACCTCTTTGGTATATTCAAACTACATGTATTCTTATTTCACTGATATCAATATCAATGTCTTGTATGTTTTAGTAATAACTTCTGATTCACATTTCTTATTATCTCTGTTGTTGGTAATAATTCTGATTCACATTTCTTATTACCAATGTTATTATAATAATTTATGATTCATATTTCTTGCTTCCTATGTTTTTGCAATAATTTCTGATTCACATTTCTTGTTACCTATGTTTTTGTAATAATCTATGATTCACATTTCCTGCTTCCTATGTTTTTACAATAATTTCTTATTCACATTTCTTCCTTCCTATGTTTTTGCAATAATTTCTGATTCACATTTCTTGTATGTATGTTCTAGTAATAATTACTGATTCACATGTCCGGTACTTATGCCACTGTGGCGATTGCTTTTTTTTTTTTTTTTTTTTTTTTTTTTGGTTTCGTACCAAAATAAAAAAAGAACGTAAGATTATGAAAGGATCATTCAATGATACTTTCATATAGAATATAGGTTCAATTAAAGTATAGTAAACTGAGAAGATGTTTGTTTTCTAAATTTACGAATATGGTCATGCATTAAATTATGTCTTATACGGAGACGACTCTCCACTCTTGTATTACTGATCCACACTGAAACAGTACTAGTAAAGTGAGTTAGTGAGTGATCGCTGTTTAACGCAAAATCAGAAATGTTTTCAGCTATATCATGTCGAGAACAAGTTAATTTAAAAAAAAAATGGGGATGAGATCCACTTTGTACTAGACCATCACGTTTAGTTGGATTTTTATAGTGCTAGCTCACTGAAACAACACTCCGCGGATAGACGTGTCGCCCAACTCCAACACATTATCCTGATTCCGAGCCAAACAGTCTTTGTTCTTTCGCCTTAATGTTGTGTGCTTAACGAGGTAGCAACACATACCAATTTTATTACAGTCTTTGGTAATACCCGATCGGGCCTCGAACCCACGATCTACCGGACTCGAGGCGAACATACTAGTCATTACACTACCGATGCAGGTCAGTACTAGTAAACTTTATAGAGATTATTTCAAAGAACATATATACAGAGTATCTCAATACGAAAGTTCGGAGTTGGGGGAAGAGTTATGTCCCGTGTCTAGCGCTTTGCCGTTAAGAGTACATGAGTTGAACATCCGGGTCTCATTTTCGGACACTTTTTTAAGATGGCTGTCACCCTTTGTTACAAATAGCTGTCATTATCAGCAGAGAAAAACACTTTCCCTTATATACCTTACTGGGTAGTGGTTGCGTATTAATTTCATATTCTGTGTTATCACCGATCATTGCCTGGCTAGGTTAAGATTATTCATCAGAAGCTGAAGTTGCAGATAAAGAAATTTTGCTATATTGTGCAGTATCGCCGCATCGGATGTAATGACAATGTTAAAATTTAGTTACCATAGATGACACTGAACATTTCAGATGTAAAATTACCTGCTATATAAAAAAATAGACATTTTATGATTTTATTTGGCACATTAAAAGAAACATATACTGTTTTTTACGAAGGTATTTCACCTGTATCAATGTTAGATTTACAGTAACATAATATATATACAGACAAACCACTTAGTATTTGTCATATTAGAAAGAATATATACATGTATATATAAATAGCTGTGGGTATTATTATTTTTTTTACATTTTCCTGCATCAATGTTCAATTCAAAGGAACATAATACAAAGTAAAACCCGCCATGTTGAATAAACGTCCAACGGCGGGAAATATAAATAGTACTATTTTGCCTCCTTCTCAAAAGACTTCCTAACTCCGAGCTCCCGTATTAAATATGGACAATAGTTTCTAGGGAGGATATATTCAATAGCCTTTTTAACAAATCCAAATTTTCTCTCAGTTAATATTTATATCAGTATACACTATCCTGTGGGCGGCACATTTGATGTCGAATAGGAATTAAATGAAAAACATTTTATTAGGACAATCCGCATGTAGAATTCAATGTAATCGGGTTTATGGTCTGTGGAGGGAATCGTTTTCGAAGATTACTTATAGAGGATTACTGTCGAGTTTCGGTGCAATCAGCATGATAATCTCTGAGAAGGAAAGCATTACTTGTATCACGGATGTTAGAAGCCAAATCATAATCATAGTTTAAATTGTCCACTAGCCTAGTTTAACTGCATAAGCCGGTGACTAAAAATGTTAACATGATGTTGTAATATAGATTTATGGCAAAACCCGAATACCATTCAAAAATAAACTCACAAGAGAATGCTAATCTGATATTTAAATATAAATAATATCTTTTTTTTACTAGAAATAGTTTTTATTACTGGTAAAAGTAGTTTAAAATCCATTCTAACCATAAGGGAGATTTATAATCTTCTAAATTCGATAATGGAATATGTTATGTCTGTATAGAAAACATTATTTTACTCTTAAAATTGCTATATGCTAAAATGATTATCATTTTAATCAATGATGTCGCGATAGATAGCATAGTCCATCTGTAAGCTAAAAATTTTGGAATATATTGAATAAAAAAATATATTTACGGAAATAGAGGAGTTCACGTAATCATACACAATATATTTTAATATATCAAATGCTCTCACGTATGGCGCTTATATTTCACAACCCATGTGTTACTATCCAGCTTGCTGTTTGAAAACATTCCGTCACTTGTGTAGATGACGAGATATGGTATTGGCAACTTAGTTTTGGTTCAAAGTTGACCATTGTTTCTAAATGACCTTGAAGTAAATATACTGCTGACACTCCAAAGTCTGCTTCTTATCTTGACCTTCACCATGAAATCAAAAACAGAGGAATCTTAAAAACAAACGTGGTGACTTCTTTTTTCCAATAGTCAGATCCACATTCATTAGTAGCAAAAGCTACTCAAACAAGGCGAGTTTGCTCCTAGGTTGAAGCCATCACTACAAAAGTACGGTCATCATCACGAGCTGGTTGACCGTTCTGAAATTTCTATTTCTAAAATGACAATGGATCTTTTCTCTTTTACGTATATTTTGTGCTTCGTCTAACAACGACAATACCATTACCAGGCTTGATATATGAGTGACTCGACGGGTGTCTTATAAGAAATGGGAACTGCTTACATTTCTAGAACCCGAGTTCCCTCTGGTTTTCTGGTGGGTTCCGTGTCGTTCATCTTCTTAGTTTACTGTGTTGTGCTGGTGATTTTTTGCTTTTGGTTTTGTTATTTGTTTCGCTTTGTTTTTTGTTTGTCTTCGTCCTATGACTTGTGTGCCCAAAGTATCCACTGTCTCTGGTTTCCATTCGTGATTGCCGGTTGTTTTCCCTGACGTTTATTGTGTAAAATTTAATATTAAAATGATGAGTAAGGCTATCAGCTCATTTTTATGGATCTAATATTGTACAGATGTTAGAAGAAAATTAGCATAACTTTATGCCGAATTTATCTCAGATAAATGTAATCTGTCAGTAATTTACATGAGCATTTTGGTGCTGAAAGTATGGAAAGCCAACCCCAACCCCTCGGAAAACAAATATGAAAAAGTTAAACCCAGCAAATAAACCAAAATAGCGCAAAGGCGACAGCATATGCAAAGTTATTCCTTATGTTTATACGTGAAAAGCAAATAGTCTGTAGATGAATCAGGGATACAAACAAGCAAAATACATATGATCACAGTGCAAAATGCAAATAAAAAGAAAAAAAGAAATAATAATAATAGGTTGTACAAATAAATATTTAGTCATTATAAATATCAATAAATAAAAAGAAACCTGTAAAACAAGATATCAAAAGTGAAATATAATTTAAACTCTTTTTGAATTATTACAAACTAGGAGCAGCTATTTTATGTATCCTGGGTAAACATTTAAGTCTATTTGAAAGCAAGTAATTAATACTAATCAATTAATGTTTTCTTGGTTCATTTAATGACAAAATTGTAGTAATGGATGCATTTCTTTTCATTTGAATGTGATTAACGTAATTTGGAACCCATTTAAAATAAGATTGTGGTATCATTATATATATAATTACATGTACATAGGGACCGGTCTTGTTTTATTGAATGTATGTGCTTTTTTAAACATGTAAAGAATCGTACTTTTTTCATTCAAAAAGTTTTTTTCGGAAGATATCAACACTTTTCTGAAAAGTATTCAGTCACTTATATATATATATATATATATATATATGTCTAGAGATGGTATTGGCAATAGGGGTGTGGAATTGCCATGCCCGACTTGCCCGACTCGTACATAGAACCCGGCTGCCGGACAAGTAGATTTTCCTGGCTAGCTTGTCCGGGGACAAGTAAAGATCAACAAATAAAAATAATTTCTGTTTAAAGTACTCTGAAAAGACCATTCCTTTAATGATAATATATCGTAAATATTGACGGTTATAGAGATAAATGTTTTGGTTTTTTTTTTTATTTTGGAAGCGATCGTGTCAGTGGTGTTCCGAAAGCAGCTAAAAATAACCAGAATTGTACATGTTCTAACTTGAGTATTACAACCCGATTGCAATGATAATTGTACTGCATTTACTTAACGATAACCGAGATCGTGTAAAAGGTTTTTATTGGAGTTCCGAATGTGACGTTTCCTTGCTTGTCCATACTTTTCGTAAACAAACATGGCCTAACATCTGTGAGCATATGATACAAATCGGCTTGCAGTCATTACAATATTTAATAATAAAAAAGACTGAGAAAGATTCTGGCCATAATGTACATCACTAGAAAGTTAACAAACGCCAAACTCTAGCGGAAAAGGACACATAATTCGAGGAAAAACACCCAATGGATGTTCAGTCAAAGGGGCTAGCCGATTTCTTATGTTTACTGCTGGATTCTGATATTGTCTCATATTGCAATATCTGTAGAAATCATTAATGTTTATTGACAAAATCGTGGACATAATGAATACTTAATTATCATCCCACCAGTAAAAAAAAATCAAAGCGAAGTATGAAGACGCCACTAAGACGAAATACGTGGCTGGTTTGATGGATAAAGCCATTTCCAAGGTTAATCAAATTCAAAATGAACTTTATTGATATGAGAATATTTTTCAACACAAGGTATTCTGTATCTAATAACAACCGGCTATTCTCTGACTGCACATTCCTATCTGAAATCCAAATTTAAAATGGCCTTCATTTGGGCAGTGATCACTTAGACAGGAATGTTTGTGTTAACTTTATTAAAACTATAT
>MJUT01030364.1:450949-466470 GCA_002080005.1 Gigantidas platifrons
AGTATTTCCACACCCCTGGGCAACTATATATTGGTTCAATGTTTACCATTGTTTCCCTATTATGTCTTCCGATGACCTTGTATACTAATTTTGAAGATACCAAAGTGTAATCAGAAGCCGTAAATCTAAGATACCAAAGGGGTAATCAGAAGCCGTAAATCTAAGATACCAAAGTGTAATCAGAAGCCGTAAATCTAAGATACCAAAGTGTAATCAGAAGCCGTAAATCTAAGATACCAAAGTATAATCAGAAGCCGTAAATCTAAGATACCACTGGGGTAATCAGAAGCCGTAAATCTAAGATACCAAAGTGTAATCAGAAGCCGTAAATCTAAGATACCAAAGGGGTAATCAGAAGCCGTAAATCTAAGATACCAAAGTGTAATCAGAAGCCGTAAATCTAAGATACCAAAGGGGTAATCAGAAGCCGTAATTCTAAGATACCAAAGGGTAATCAGAATCTGTAAATCTAAGATACCAAAGTGTAATCAGAAGCCGTAAATCTACGAGCAGACTATACAATGACCAAAAGACAAATGATAAAAGGGCAAGCAGCGATCTCCAAAACACACAAAAAAACTTAATGATTGAACAACGCGAACCCTACAAAAAACTGGAATGAACTCATGTACTCCGGAAGGGTAATCGGTTCCTGTTCCACTGGTAACACTTGTTACTCTTAGCTACAAATCCGATTG
Organism: Gigantidas platifrons; assembly: GCA_002080005.1. Taxonomy (NCBI): domain Eukaryota; kingdom Metazoa; phylum Mollusca; class Bivalvia; order Mytilida; family Modiolidae; genus Gigantidas; species Gigantidas platifrons. Next base: position 451,648 of record MJUT01030364.1, read on the forward strand.
TAAGTCATGAATGGGGAAAGGGCGGGATAGTGATAATGACAAGCCTATGCTGTATATTCGTGGTCATTTGTGACACATATAATCCGCAACGTTAACTATATCATGCATGGTGGCGACAACAAAAACATTCGTATTGATGAATTCACCTTAACCACTAGGAATCCTTGGTTCAATAGCTTCCTTGATAGCAGCAACCTTCTATCAAGGAAATCCTGATAGTAGCAACAAGCTTGGGAATATCGGATCAACTGGTGCTGCTGGAATGTTGCTACATATATATGGAAGGTTCACATTTAATTAGAGGAACATTTCTCTGTCATCAGTTAATTGGAAGTGCACACACGGTATATTCGACAGACAAAAATGAAAACTTTTGTCTGAAGAGAATTAAATTGATATCAGGCTTAAAAAGATTATCCGGAACTTGAACAGAATTTCTTTATTTTCAACTAAATGTATCCATAGACCTTGTTGGAAAATTAAATTTGTTTTTATTTATTTGAAACTTGGAAGGATGCCATTTATTAAAGATGGTTGAAATTTAAAAAAAAATGAATGTTTTATTCTATGTATGTAGGAGGCCAATACATATAGGTGGGAATCTGGTTTTATAGCAATGTACGATCTAAAGGTCGAGTTACTGATATGAAGAGAAAGAGAAACAGTGATTATCAAGAATTCAGTCAATATCAATTTAAACTGGCAACTATCTCACCTATCAAATCCTTTAACAAAAATAAGACATGGCGATATATGGCGATGGAGTCCAGGTTCTAGCTTGGTACAGGCACAAAATCCAGTCAATGAAATCTATTAACAAACCTGATTCTGAAATATTTTTGAATTGACAATTTCCTCTTGAAACATCAATATCATTTTTACGTCAGCTCCAGAAAGTACGAAAAGATTTCTTAATTAACTTAGTTAAATATAGTCTAGAAATAAATAGCTTTTTTAGTTTGATTTTAATGAAGTTGTCTGTGTTATTTTGGAATGAATGTAAAATAAGGATGAAGATCTTTTTTTAGTTTCAAAATTCCAGATATTGATGAAGTCTAAAACATTGATGTATTGTATTTACAAATATATATTTTCGTGTTCTGTTGATTTGTCAATTTTAGAGAATATCCGGTGATAACAACCGGATTTTAATGATTAATGTTAGATATCAGACTGACAACGGATAGTTTATCATATTTTTTCTAGGTTGGGCGAAAACACAAGATTGGTATTTGTCAGTTTACAAAATAAACCGTGTCGTCTATTATTTTTGAATTTGTACTATGTCTTGTAAGTTAAGGGAGGGTCGATGTGTAGAACATTTATTACTATATAAACATCACGGGAGATCTATGTTTCTGCAGATTTGTACACGATAAACTCCTGATACCAATTGATGCAGTTCGGGAGATCTTTCACAAAATACTACCCATCTGACCTTAGTTCGTTATTCGTAAGTGTTATTAATTGCTACACATGGAATAGTCCTGCCTAATCCTGAATTTGACTAAAGTAATACTACAAATGGAACTCGAATATGATCTAAATGTTACACATGTTAGTGTGTCATTTCAAGGTTTGTCTAAATGCTACACATACAATACGGTTGTTTCGAATCATTTCCATTCCGTCAAAAACTTTTTATTTTCGTCTGCCAAACCACGTGATTTTGATGGAATGTTAGGCACTGGACTTCCTGTGTCCAAGTACACAACGAAAACTCCACTCGATAAGTGCCGTTTTAATGTTACTAAACTTAAAAAAGATTTTTTTACATTTTCAGTAAAAGACAGGTATCAATTAAATTATTTTATTTGTATCAAAGACTTCAATGCACAGACAATTACTTCTTTAAAATTAAATTTGTTTTATTTCTTTATTTACTGCTGTCAGCATCATGAAAGGAAAACGACCTGTCTTGATATATTTCTGTAATCAGACAGATAGTGAGGTACCGAACACCAGTATTTACTTAGCCCTTTTCTTGGCGTCTCCATATTACAATTACTTATAATCGACCGCATTTACCACTATGAAATGTGGACGTTGTCAAAGAAATAGCGTATACACCGGAAGTCTGCCTAACATTTCAGACATCATGACACGAAAAAGACGGAACGTGATCGGAATTGACATGATTCGAAACAACCGTATTGTAATCCTGGCTCTTTCTCCGATTTTGATTTAATTTTGAAATGGTTCCGTCAGTGTGGTATTTTTTGTTTTTCATTCTATTCCCAAATTAATCTCATTGTAACACATTACACTGGAACTTTGGTAAGTCATTCCGAAGTTTGACAATTAATGCTACACACGGAATTTTACTGTGACATTCCGAAGTTTTACTAAATTTTATAATGATTTTTTTTTGGATGCCATAAGTAGTATCTTTTGCTTTATTCAAACTACTAAAAGTTATATACTGATGATGTACGCTAACTACATGGGAAAGTCAGTCTTATTTATGGAGCATCCGTAACAATAATATTTTGTTTGCACGTTTTAATTACACATCGCATATTTAATAATTTTGGATATGTTGATTATTTTCAGTGAATATAGATGTTTAAAACATCAACAACCGTGTAAAAAATTTTCTCCCATTATTACGGCGTTTTAACCCCGCTGAACCAGTGGTGGAAAAATCTGTATTCCTCTAGAGGATTAAAATGTCTCGTGCCTTTCCCCGCATTTGACTCGTTTTACTCGTTTGACGGCTTTTGAAATCAAGTTCGTGTTAAATAATGGGTAGAAACAAATTCTCCTTCAGTTGCCAGTGGGTTGCGATATTTCTCCACTCTCGAGAGTTAAACTAGTTTAAAATTTTAACCAGTGGCCTGACGGCTTGTGGTTAAAATTTTAAATTTAACTCTCTTGAGTTGAGAAAAATCGTAACCCACTGGCAACTGAAGGAGAATCTATATTTATTTTGTGATTTTATCACCTGGCTTAAATGTGTGCATTGCGCATGTGCTCATGAGATTTTTCCATCTAAATAAATCGCTCGTTTGTTGGCAAAGCGAAAAAAGGACGTTATATATAGAATCACGAACATACTACAAAACAAAACAATTAAAAAAAACAAAAGAAACAAAAAGCATAAAAAGTGAATTATTAGTAAAATAAAGGCGCAAAATCTGGTCAATGTGCCTTTTTTATGTTAAGTAGTACGTGTCTTCGTATCTATCATGAAGCCCTTTTGTAGTTAAATAGCACAAAATATGAAAAACGAAACAACCTTTTCCGTGCGGCTACTGTGTAAAAACACAGCTCATCTGAGCAATTTACTAGTGTTAATGGTGTTGTCTTGTGTAAAATATGTTTGCTTTAAATTTATCTGATTTACCAATGGCTGTTACATAGTGTTCATGTTGTATTTTATGTCTGTTGTAGTATTAGTTTATTAATCCAGTTGAAAAAATGTCCCTTATCCAGAAAACTCTAATATACTAGTCAACAAAAGAAACGATACAAGGGTTTGATGCTCAATATTTTTTACACAGAGAAAAACAAATCGATAAAAATCGTCTAATTTAGATTCATATGGGTATAACAAATAAGGCAATATCAACAAGATTTCTCAACATCAATATCAGAACAAATCATTGACAGACAGATATTTGCATGCAGTATGGAGGTTTGCGGAGTTCACTAACATGTGTGACCACCTCTTGTAGCAACGACAGCTTCGCATCTCCGACCCATAGAACAACTAAACCGCTGGATAAAGGCTTGTGGGATGTTGTTCCATTCATGCACAAGAGCGTCACGCAGCTCCTGTAGTGCTTCCGGTGGATTTTGGCGGTGGTGAACACGTCTACCGAGTTCATCTCATAAATTTTCGATTAGTGACAGATCCGGTGATAATTCCAGCTAAGGAAGAACACGGATGCTCAGAAAGTCATGTTGAAAGACGTTATTAAAGTTTCGCTGTTGCAGAAAGGGCAGAACGATAAGGATGAAGAATATCGTCTCTGTATTTTACGGCATTCAATGTTCCTTGAACAATTTTGAGTTGAGTACGACCATCATGACAAATTCCAACCCAGACCATAACACTTCCGCCTCCAAAACGGTCGGACTCGTACACGCAATGGTCCGTAAAACGTTCCCCAAGCCTGCGATACACACGGTAACGTCCATCGCTAGAATGAAGTGAAAATCAGGATTCATCACTAAAAAGATGTGTTGCCAGGTTCGAAGCCTCTATCGACGGCGTGCACGAGCCCAGGCTAGTCTCGCGGTTCTATGGTGTTGCTTAAGGATTTGTCCTACGACCGGACGCATAGCTTGGAGTCAAGATTTACGTAGTCTTCTGCGTATAGTCTGATCCGAAATTCGGACGATTACTAGACCAGGTGTTCCACGGACAGTGTCGTCCTCAGCCATTATCATAGATAAGGCGTCATTTTCTGTCTTGACTTTGTGACGTCACACGCGAACTGCCGTTACGGGGTCTGTCATTCGTCCTACATGTTTGTCTAAGACGAATCATTGATTTAAACATATTTTATTGATGAATTACATATTACATTTTTTTCCACAATACAATATAACATAGGATTCAGAAACAAGCGTAACGCTTATATTAATCCGTTTCCTAAAAAACACATGATAAATTGCAAATAGTCATTAAAACATACTCAATTAATTTAACATTGTTTAAATAACAGATAGTTAAAGGAAGAAGGAGAAAAAAAAGGAATCATTAGCCTTGAAATTGTTATTCTAGACACATTAAAGTTGTCTGCAATGCCCTGGTGAGTCATTCCAATCTGAACCATACCCACCATTCGCTCACGGTCATTTTGACGGCGTCGTGGCATCGACGTTCTTGTGAAAATTCAAATTTTCAGAATGGAAAATTGTTTACATTTGTTGACAGAACAATGAATGACTCGATCATGGGAAGGAAAATTTACTTTCAGGAATTTTTCCGTCACGGAACAGGATGTTATTGTTTGTTTTGTGAAGATAAACACGTTTCACGAAAACATTGATTAAGTATTATATATACCATGGATCTTACGAATTAACTTATTTAAACCAACGAATCAGAAGGATGAGTTGGTTTAAATAAGTTCATGAGGAAGATCCATGGTATATATATGGTTTGTAACAAAAATTACATGATTGACAGATCTATGACGTCAAAATCAATGAATTACATCAAGATCTTCATGTTAGACCATGGTTTGTAAAAGTTCACTATTCTAAAGTTGATTACTGCATAAAAACATCAAAGGAAAAATGCGTATTTATGTTACAAATGATGATAAACAATTGTTTTGGTCTTAACATAAAAATATATTTAGAAAAATATATGTATCGTTTCTTTTTTTTGACTAATATATAGTTAAACAGGGCTTAAATAATTTGTCAACTGAAATGTAAAAACATCACACGAATTGTACAAGCAACGGCAATTTAGAATTTATAAATAAAAACAACAACTGTCAATGTATCTCAATACCAAGGAATATATCTTAGCATGAGGCAAATCTTTACTCCATCTTTAGTTTTATGTGTATGTTTTGTAGATCGTTGTTTGTCCTTTTTTCCTTTTTCTTTGGGCGATTATGTTGTCTGTCCTTCTTCAATATACAGATTCTGATTACCCCTTTAGTATCTTATAACTCTAGACCATTATGTTGTCTGTCCTTCTTTGATATACAGATTCTGATTACCCCTTTGGTATCTTATAACTCTAGACCATTATGTTGTCTGTCCTTCTTCGATTTACAGATTCTGACTACCCCTTTGGTATCTTATAACTCTAGACCCTTGTGTTGTCTGTCCTTCGATTTACAGATTCTGACTACCCCTTTGGTATCTTATAACTCTAGACCCTGTGTTGTCTGTCCTTCTTCGTTTTACAGATTCTGATTACCCCTTTGGCATCTTATAACTCTAGACCATTATGTTGTCTGTCCTTCTTCAATATACAGATTCTGATTACCCCTTTGGTATCTTATAACTCTAGACCCTTGTGTTGTCTGTCCTTCTTCAATATACAGATTCTGATTACCCCTTTTGTATCTTATAACTCTAGACCCTTGTGTTGTCTGTCCTTCGATTTACAGATTCTGACTACCCCTTTGGTATCTTATAACTTTAGATCCTTGTGTTGTCTGTCCTTCTTCGTTTTACAGATTCTGATTACCCCTTTGGTATCTTATAACTCTAGACCATTATGTTGTCTGTCCTTCTTCGTTTTACAGATTCTGATTACCCCTTTGGTATCTTCTAACTCTAGATCATTATGTTGTCTGTCCTTCTTCGATTTACAGATTCTGATTACCCCTTTGGTATCTTCAAACTCTTCTTATAACGTTAGCTGTCTTCATTTCTAGTTCACTGAGACAGGCAACTTACAAGTGGTTGACTGATTGACTGACTAACGCATCATGAGATGACCAGTGAAAAAAAATGTCTGGATGTGGAGGTTAGGATGCATAACACTGAACATAACATTTTTGTCTGCGAAAATTGTAAGAAAAGGTCTTCAAAATATAGGTTCTTCCTTAAAAACAAGAAGTAAAATAACCTATTATTTGACAGTCTTGAAAATCAAATTATGTCTTTTCTTACAATGAAATAATGAAACATTTTTCCAGAAAGAAATTCCAATCTACCCCTCGGGAACAAAAATATAAAATTTTATTCATTCATATAAAATTGCCATTATTTTTCTCTTTCGATATTTTCACGTGGTTTCTTTGTTAATCAAACTTAATATATACATTGATGGATTTCAAGAAGAATACGTTTTGATTTTCATATATATATATATATCTTTTTCTATAATAGATGGCAGGGGCATAGTTAAGAGGTTAATAACTCTAAATCTATATTTGTTGAAGGCCCATTCATGAATACGTACACTCGACTTACGATGCGACACCATGTGATACGATTTGACACAATCCTCTTTAAGAACGATATCTGTAACCGTTACTATTTTTTTCCTTGTCATCTATATTGGAATTTGGAAATATGAAAATGCTACCCATAAAAGTTATTATTAAACATTGTTTGCTAAAAGATGAAAACAAGTTTTCATAAGAGAGAGAGGATTGTGACATATGTTTTTGATGGTGCCAAGCGAGCTTCCGTTTCGGGTTATCGTTGACAATTGAGTACGGGTATCTGTTCATACATTAACGGTGTTGGAACTTAATTAATGATTTCACTTCATGTATTGTATGGGAAAAATGAAGAAGAAGAAGAAAGAAATGATGATAATATTTTAGACTAATACACTTAGAAGAAGAAGAAGAAGAAGAAGAAGAAAGAAATGATGATAATATTTTAGACTAATACACTTTATATCAATGTTTTCCTGAAGCGAACATCATAATTGGTTGTCGTTAGTAAAATATAGAAACATCAACGACCATTTCGTCACGTACGTTGTGGGGATTCGTGTATTCTTTATTTCAAACATTCATGTCGGTTGTCGGGTATACAATGTACCAGTAGAACACATTTTATGTTAAAAAAATGCAGTGTTCCCGATGGTATTTGTTCCTGGACCCTTTACATTGTCAAACAATGATCTACCAACTAAGCTAAAAGGAGGTCATCAGTTGGGCATTCTGCGAAGGATAGTCATAAACCTGCTACTGTTCTTATAGCCTCAAGACGAGAAGAAACGTAATCGTTACACTGTGTACCCAAATAGTGTTTTGCTACTTGGAATCTAATATTTGTAAATGTACTACAAATGTTAATATCTAAACTTAGTGTGGACAAATGGTTTTTGGAATAAATGTCATCAGGTACAATATATGGTCAAATTCAAAAGATTGTAACACCAAATAAGTTTAATGTATTTGGGGAACATGCAAACCAAACGACATAAAATAGGTAGCCAAAACCGGCTGAGGTGACCAATGTTTGAGGGAAAAGAACCTTAGTTTTAATTACTGTTACTTTATTTAGGAACTGTAGATAATAAATATATCTTATAACTATGACAATCCCTTGGCAGATGGTACCCTCGGGCACTAACAGTTCACCAGCAGTTCTAACCCTTTTCATTGCGAGGTGTACTCGATACACCATTATGCGATGAAGTTTGTCAGTGACTTGCGACAGGTCGTTGGTTTTTTCCGGGTACTCCGGTTTCCTTCACCGATAAAACTGACCACCACGATATAACTGAAATATTGTTGAAAGTGGCGTTAAACACCATAAACCAAGCCTAAGCCAATCTAATAAAGGAGGTACGACTTCTGGAATAATCTGCATCAGTTATGTTCAAACTCAAACGTTAGGAAAGCAAATAACTTTAAAGTCTTCATGTGCATGAATATCAAAGGACCACACATTCACAAGATTGACCTCTAACCGATCTTTATGTCATAAAACTTGCTTTTATTCAAGTAACTTTCTCATAACAAATATAACAAAAGAAGAACAGAATTAGCTTATGTATGCTGGAGATCCAAAACACCTGGATCGGACTAACTAAAAATTGAGAAGGGGATCAAAAAACAAATATGATATAATTCATTAGATTATGTTCTTTATGAGTTATCTAAGCCGGTAGAAGACATACGCGTGTCAATAACAATTAATTAAGCAAGGCAATAAAGAACAGTCATAAAATGAATGAGGAAAATGGAAAGATGAAAATAGATTAAATATAAGGCGGTATCAATTGGATGAAAGGATACGAGGGAATAGTCTGTAAGGTGTTAAGTATGTACGATACGATGTGACCGAAGCCATTTGAATGTAACATGGGGTTAAATGGTGTCAATTGGACGATAGACTGGCAATCTCCGGGGACATTATTATCATAGTTACCAATATATGGTATGAGATTCGTTAAGATATTAAAAAGATTCACATGAAATGATATAATGGTATATAGCTATCTATTGATTAATGGTAATATATATTATATGTAATCTGTGTAAAGATGCTTCTATTTCAATAGGTTTATCTGTTATGTCAGTTCAACTTCATCAATTTATAAAGTATTAGAGAACTTAGGGAATAAAAAATGCAATTATATCATTTTGATTACAAATTTACTGATTTACTATAGGGTACCATTACATTTATGTGTTTGAAACTAATTCGAATCCACCATTATGTAATCATTAGATAAAATAGCAATCCATAATAAAAAATCATACTGCCGAGTACATGTGGCAGTTTCTAGGATTGTACAACCATAGCTTCCGAGTGCGTCCCAAGTTTGCGGAGAGGGTTTCCATTCTGAATGGTGGTGAGGGTCTTGTTACGGAAAGCCTGCTCATGGATCAAACTTCGGAGAGTGTAACACTCTCTGCACGTCAAATACTTCTTTAATATATTTCGAAATAGTAGGCGCATTGCAGCAAGTGGCAATGAAAAGTCGTTGCCCATTCCCTGTCATTTCTGTATATTTTGATGGTATTGTTAAACTTGTTCTGATCCTGAATATGCATAAACTATTTTCCACTAGACGTTAAGCAAGAAGCAAACATGTAATGCGCAATTATAGTAAACGATGAATTCTCATTTTTTTCTCATTAGCTTTAAATGATTCATGTTATAAAATATATTACTGTGGTGTAACAGATGGCTTATTATTTCTAGTATTCGGTACATCAGATCATGCCTCTGACCAGATATGTCTTCTTTTACATTTGATAAAAGACATATTTACAAAAATGTACTTATATTCGCGTTTGATATTCGAGTAACACTACGGGTGCCATTAGTGGAGCAGGGACTGCTTATCATTCTGGGACACTGGAGCACCTGAGTTTTTAATGGGGTTCACATTTCTCAATCCTAAGTGTTCTGCATAGTGCTTTGTGGACGATTGTTTGTTTTATTGTCCTTCATTGTATTATCTGTACTTTGATTTAAGGTTTCTGATTTCTCCTTTGGTATCTTCAAACTTTTCTTGTACAGATGTTTGACGAGAAGTGTTTGTATCTTTAAATAAAACTGTTTGTGAATGTCTAAATTGTGATACATTTGTATATACAACGTCGAATCTTTCAGTCTGGTTACCATTAAAGCGTCGAATCATTCACCGGTCTGGCATTGTCTTGTAGCAATGTAATCATGAATAGACTCAAACAGTCGACAACTGAATTATATTTACCAATTTTGGAAATACTTTTTGTTATTTTTTGTTTGTTTTTTTTGTTTTTGTTTTTACTTTGTTTTGCTTTTTGTTTTTTTATATTAATGATGAGATTGTCATATTCATGGTTATCAAACTTCTCTGACATTTACAACTCTACTTTTCACTTCAGTTTCATACATTTGATGCTTGGTTTTTTTGATATTTTTGTTTGGCTGTACATACCAGATAATACATATAATGATCTAACAGCTAAACTAAATAATAACTTACCAGCTAAAATAAATGTGAAAATATGACAGGTTGCATAATGGTGATATAGAGACCAAAATTGTCTCATTTGGAAAGATGCAATTATGAATGGTTATACATGTGGCCATATTTAGAGACCTAATGATCTCTGGTGGTTGTGGTCGTGATCGTATGGTAGATTTATTTACAACTACCTATGCAGTCAATGACTATCACTACTAAAGTTGTGAGTTCGAATCTCACTCATGGCGGGGTGTATTCGATACAACATTATGTGATCAAGTTTGTCAGTGACTTGCGGCAGGTCTGTGGTTGTTCTCTGGTAAGTCCGGTTTCCAATAACACTGACCGCCACCATATAGCTGAAATGTTGTTGAAAGTGTTGTTAAATACCATAACCGTAAGCCAAAATTATCTCAGTTAAGAAGATATAATTTAGAATGGGTAGGCAGTAGTAATATAGAGGCCAGATATGTATATATATACCAAAAGGAATGGCATCAAATTAAAAACAGGATAAGTGGTAAATCTATAGTAGTACATTCCGTTTAGCGAACGAATTACAATATGCTTTTAGGTTGATAAAAAAATCTAAAATATCTATGTTCTTTTATTACCATTAATAAATAAATAGCCTTTTAAAAATTAAATTACTTTTCGCGTACAATAACATTACTCAAGGGGTATGTTAATTGGTATAGAAATGTATATTGAATAGTATTGTTTGTATGCGTTAGAATTAATTAATAGTTGTTTTTTGATTGGTTTGGGGGATATCGCGTAATATCTGTTTACTTTTAATGTATGTAATTTGACCCACGGTTGAAGATAAACATCACGTCTATCACTCTGTAAAACGTCATTATATTTACTGACTTGTCGACTATATAAAGTATTCATTGATTATCAAATATTTATCATGCTATTATATTTTTTTATTTATATATTGCATATGATTTTTAAAAAGACCGGGTAGTATCAAATTCCCTATAAATCATAAAAATAGATAATAAAGGATACATTATTAAAACACAGAAAGATAAAATACCTAGTCATTAATAGTGCACACGGGAACACAGGATTTGATCTATAATTTGCCTTTAACAAACCGACTGTTCTTTGTATTGTTCGCTTAATTGGTTTGAGATTGGCCTTATTATTGGATAATTAATTATTCTGTATTGTCTCCACCTCAATGTCTTCTCTAATGTGGAGATAGAGAAATATCAATCTAACGCAAGGCTTTGATTGGCGTATAAAAGGCACTGTCCTGGTCGGTACAATGCATTTCAATATTCGAAACCCATTCATCTGTTTCTTGATCCTTTAAATGCCATATTTAAGTTAATTAGAAAATATTACGTCCCTGACAGCAAATCCATATCACTTGTACAAATGCTCTTCATATTGTCACGTAATCCGATATTTTTATATAATCAGCAACACGGGTTAAACAATATTTGGATTCGAATGTTGTGTCGGATATAAATCACTTGATGTTAAGGCACCAGTTTTTACTCAGTAACTTGATGGACCGTTATGGAATATCAGTGTCACAAATGACCACGGATATATTTCACTTGTCGTAAACACTTCCCGTCCTTTCCTCATTCATGACTTATCAGTAACTAGATTAACACGACGGTGTCATTATTGGAGCAGGAACTGCTTACCCTTCCGGGGCACATGAGTTCACCACCGGTTTTTAGTGGGGTTTGTGTTACTCGATCTTTAGTTTTATATGTATGTTTTGCAGATCGTTGTTTGTCCCTTTGTACTTTTTCTTTTGGCCATTGTATTGTCTGTCCTTTTCGATTTACGGATTCTGATTACCCCTTTGGTATCTTCAGACTCTTCTGAGTTTACAAATTATGCCCAGTTGGGCTAAACATTACAAAAATCTGAACATTCCTAAAATAATATTTTTTTAAGATGGACGCAATAACGTCTGATTCAAAAGAAACATTTTGGTTAAAAGGAGAAGACTGACTTTGGTATTGCTCATACGAAAATAAAACTAACAAATTCATGAAATGGATGAAGTGGTAGTATATAAAACTAGTTTAATATCGCCACTTTTTATTAAAGTGCTTTCACCTAACCAGGGAAGTGAACAGTCATGTATATGTGTGTTTGGGATACTGATTTTTTACCTCTTTCCACGATTTTTTTTTATTAGATTTTGGAACTGTTACGACAGTGTGGTAATTTGTTTGTTAATATTAATATAGGTATATCTTCGTTCTGCTTCCACCGGCAAACATTTTACCAGATTTGACTATGAGTAACATAGTGAATGTCTTATAAAAAACAGAAACTGTTTACTCTTTGCGAGCACCTGGACCCCCCACTCCCCCCATTTTTTGTTTCAGATCTCGGATGTGTTGTGTTTTTCATTTTGTTTATTTTCGTGATGTCTTATGCCCAATGTTGCCTATGTATCTGGATGTCCATTCTTCGGTATTTTCAACAGTTTATTCGTGCAGTTCAAAATGAGAGTAACACGATAAAATAATATTTGTTACGCTTTATTTACACACGATTTATATCAGACGTATTCAAAACATGATAAAATCATGATTCAGACAAAATAAATAACTTCCTAGATGTTGTCCATGAAAGTTTATACGAAAAGAAAAAAACTTATGAAAACCACGTGATGTATCTTTAATTTTCTGTAATTATACCATGGTCTATGACATTTCTATAGTCGTTTTTGTTTGTATGATTTCAAGTTAATCTCATATCAGAGATTGAAATGACAAGATTTAAAAACATCACCCCGACTTTGTTTCAAGCGAGAATATGACTGTGTTCGATTTGAAAACAGGAAACCGTCACACTTGTAACCGCAAGCATTGATGTATATGCATGTGTTAGATTGTCTATCACATAAAAGAATCTATTCTGATGGAATGCATTCACACCATTCAAAAACTTCCGATCACAGCATGAGAGACTTGTAGACTTTCATGAGGATGTTAATGGGACTCTAACAGAATATTCCACACAATTATAGAAACCATCACATTATTTACATTTCGGAAGCGTACGAAATATCAATGTACATTTCGCACTTCCAATGTGCAAAACTATTTAATTACTTGTAGAATAATATGGAACACAAAATACCACGCTGTAAAGAATAGTTCCACAATTGAATTCCACCTATACCAACGAAACAAATAACCACATGGCACCTCAGACAATTGAATCCAAAAACTACCACGACATATGGATTGTGGTGGGTTAAATCGGTTAATGAGATAACATTGAAAATTAAAGACATGGCGAAAGTTTAATGGAACAACAGGGGTCATATATGGAAGCTTTCACATTCTCTCTTTTGTAAGAGTTTGCTTTTTACTTCTTGCAGTTTAAGATTATGTTTCGGATTGTAATTGTTGAATATCAATTATCGCCAAAATTGGCACTCACGAGGTAGGTACTGGACAACAAAGAAACAAAAATGACGATACTTGGTCCTTTACCAGTAAGATAGGGATTGAATAAATGAGTATTATTTAACGTCAAGTGGCAAAATGAAAACAACAAAGTAATAGTACACCTTCAGAAAGGTTCCATCGTAGAAACAGGGGCAAAGCCGTTATTCCTAACACAAATATAAAAGACCACACATTCTCTTTGCTTGCAGGGTTATGACAAAGCTACTTTTATGGCCACAAACCTCGCCTTTTAGTGAAATTGTACAGGCATGCAAATGTTTTGACAGGAGAATTAAATGCGATCCTACGATATTTCATAAAAATCCTTGACTTAATAATTTACTGCTCAAAAGACGATGATGTTGTAAAAAGTCTGAATGAAAACTGTTTGATCGTACCGTATGAGTTGTGAAATATAAATTTCATACGCGGAAGCGTTGGCACATTACTTAAAGTGTGAAAAATGTATGATAACAAATTTGGAGTCGTTTCTTTTGTCATGAGTCTGGTAGAAAGATAACCATTGGTGTCAATGTTTAGGAAAGCTCAGATTTTAAATGGCTGGAACAAGTAATGTTTAATGATGATGGTGATAATGCATGCATCCTTTTCATTAGTCTGTCGGAATAGGATGTTATGCGCTGTTCTTTATATTTGTAGTTTACCATCATCTAAAAAGTACATTATTGAATAGCTGAATGCAATACTGATTAATGTAAAGGGAAATAAAAACAAAATATAACCATGCTTAATACAATAAGCGTACGGTACAAAAACGTAGAGCATGTACCAATGTCTGATGAGAGATATAGAATGAACGCACAGCATGTACCAATGTCTGATGAGAGATATAGAATGAATGCAGAGTATGTACCAATGTCTGATGAGAAATATAGAATGAGCGCAGAGCATCTACCAATGTCTGATGAGAAATATAGAATGAACGCAGAGCATGTACCAATGTCTGATGAGAGATATAGAATGAACGCACAGCATGTACCAATGTCTGATGAGAGATATAGAATGAACGCA
>MJUT01030364.1:473528-484634 GCA_002080005.1 Gigantidas platifrons
ATATAGAATGAACGCAGAGCATGCACCAATGTCTGATGAGAAATATAGAATAACGACAGCAATAAATGTCTTAGACAGACATTATTGCTAATACAGCAGCGAATCTGATAGGAAGAGCGATGTTATCCGTGATCATGCATATCGATACCTTGAAAATTAACGCTATTGTTTAATCGGTAACGTTGTAATTTGCTTATTGTCACATTGACTGATGATTTTCAGTATCCGTTGATGCTGTAAATATCAGTCAGTGAGATCAAAGGTAATAAACGTTAGAGAATACAAAAAGGGAAATCAAAATTAGACAATCCAGATACGCTGGCAACACAGGTCACACAAGACGAAGAAAAATAAAATAAAAACACTACACAATATGTGTTGGACACCACTTTACGTAAACAAACACAAATAACGTAAATAAGACATGAACCTTCCTACAAACAACCGGAGGTAAAGACGAACCAAACAAACACAAATAACGTAATTAAGACATGATCCCTCCTACAAACAACTGAAGGTAAAGACAAACCAAACAAGCACAAATAACGTAAATAAGACATGAACCCTCCTACAAACAACCGGAGGTAAAGACGAAGCGAACATAGTTTTTATACGGAAATCGTCATAGACATCACAACACAGAACTCAGAACGTAAAGACACATAATAGAACAACACAAAAATACTAAAAAGATGAGCAACACGAACTCCACAAGAAAACCGGGAGTGAAATCAAGTGCCCCCAAAGGGTGAGAAATTCCTGCCTGTTATAAGACACCCACCATGCTACTCATAAAGATATGAATTACCGATAATTTTTTGAAAAACGATAATCAAGATGCAAGACATAACACAGGGGAAAACAAAATGCTATGCAACATGCACTCCCCACCCTCTCAAAAACTTGGAGTGAGATCATGTTATACGGAGACTATATAGAAGCTACAGCCTTAATAATTGCTAATCGTAGCATTACATGCGAACAATATGTTAGTACGGTCAAATACATGATGGGTCATCCCACATGATGGTCAACGTTTAATTTTGGGAGTCCTACGCATACTTTACCCCTATGTTTACGTTATCTTGATTGAAGACGTTGTCGACAAGAAAATCCTTTAGTGGTGATAAACACTGATGTATGTGTAGATATAAATCCAACTGGCCACGATCATCACAGCATATGTTTGGTGTTACTATTATATAATAAACTATCATCAAGTGATAAGATAATTTCCTTATAAAAGGTGACAAGATCAGATTGATTGCAATTGTAATAATTATTTTTCATTAATTTTGGGTGCACCTTTTACTTATTATTTAAAAATATATTTGACAATACTATGTCAAGTACACTTTTAAAAGATGAGGTATCATATCTTTCTTGGTATAGCTTTATACATATTTCTCTTTATAGAATGAAAGTGATCGTATTAGCAGTTAAATTTACCCATTGAATCTGTACATAGCTCTGTTAAAGCAGTAGGTTCGATTCCTGTTCGTGGCAAGGTGTACTCAATAAAACTTCTTTGATAGTAAAGTTTGTCAGTGACTGGCGACAGGTCGATGATTTTCTATTGGTATTCCTATTTCCAGCACCAACAAAATTGACTCCAACGACTCTCTGAAATATTGTGGAATGTGATGCCCAACATATATTGTGTTGTGTTTTTGCTTTGTTTTTCTTCGTCTTATGTACCCTATGTTGCCAGTTACTCTGGATTGTACATTTTTTTTATTGCCCCTTCGGTATTCTCTAACATTTATTTAAACACCCCTAACATAAGAAGGTGACGAAACAAATTTTCATTTATTTCAAAGAATATTGTTATGTTATATATTTCATCCCTAAACCGGTAGAATATATGAAAAAATATGTATATTCATATATAATTATTCTAACTGCAATTATAGTATCAATAATAATGTATGTTTGTATGTTATTTAGAAAGGATATGGATGGATATCAGATCGTCAGCTCACTTGCGAATGACAGGTTAATAATTTGACTTGTTTGTTCGGAAATTACTTCAAAACGTCGGTGCCACCTAGTACTATTTAAGCTAATAATAGACAGTAATTAAAATACATAAGACAGACAAACCTGGAAAAATGATATGAATGTCTCCTGAGTGAGACAGTTATTGAATATCACTAACTCAATGTTGAATAGTAATCATCGCTATATATATTAAAATATCTTAGAAATTATGTGACTTGAAAGTGTTTATTCAACTGATAAATTACCATGGCAATTTTTAATTTTTATGTTGTAAAATAAATGATGATGTATATTATTTTTAGTCAAACTTTCATTTAATATTTAAATGTCAATTATAATTGTAACAGTACATAACAATTAAAATGCCATTTTATAATATCAAAGTTCACTGTTAAGCATAGATTCAAGACACTATCTCATACCCATGAAATTAAATTGAGAGTCGATCATGCCTGTTCGAATCTCCATTTCTTGTTACTTTCATTGCATTTCACATGCTTTGAACGATCTATGTGTTGCTGTATTCTTGTTGTACCATGCCTTGCAAATCTCTAATCTTTACACTCTCATGAACTCTTACCAAAGACGAAAGAATCGAAAGTTCCACAAAACAGGGACAACATATACCATGTATAAGAGAAAACTTACGATATTACAATACATGGTCAGCATACTCTTTGATAAAAAAAAATTCGACCACACTAGATCCCAAACGTCGTTAACGAAATAAGAATAACAATTTGAACTTCTATAAACCATAAAAGATAACGTATGAGATACACAAGAAATCAAAAGGCAAGGAATAACCTTGTTCTTCGTTTCACATTTAACATAGATGGTCTCAGTGATGAGGGCCGTCGTGGTCGTGATCGTATGGTTGGATTTACAACTACTTGTGCATTCACCACTAAAGTTATGAGTTCGAACCCCGTTCCTAGAGAAGTGTACAACATTATGTGATAAAGTTTGTCAGTAATTTGCATGTCGGTGGTTTTCTCCGGATACTCCGGTTTCCTCCACCAATAAAACTGACCGCCACGATATGAATGAAATATTGTTGAAAGTGGTGTTAACCTCCATAAATCATGAAACCAACCATCTTAGTGATGAAATGAGCAATACCCCAAAAAGTGTATAAGAGGCAGAGTTTATCCAACGACTTATTAAAAAGAATAATTAAAACGTAACTTTAGATTGAGGCTTTGATACATGGCTAATGTTTTGTGGGCGAATAACCCCACTATTAGCATACTCCAATATCAGCTGTAAATAAAGTGAATGATAATTTCTGTGTTTTTCATGCACAAAATATGTGACAATTATTGTCATGGCTTACATATTGATAATGAATATGTTTACCAATTTTCCTCCAAATAAAAATAAATCTAACTTTGCATGAATATGTAGACGGCCATTAGGATCCCCAAATGTGGAATTATTTTCAATATCAAACTGCTATATACCATTGCTATGGACATTAAGCTACTGACCATTGCTAAGTATCAATTCGGAGTTACGATTTCATTTGGAAAATATAGCGATAAATGAAATTGCATCCAATTCTGTTATGTTATTAATGCAATAAACTGAATCAAAGCTCCATTTAAAGAAAGGAAATATATGTATATAGTATTCTTTTTGTACAGTTATCTGATCCAGGAATTGATTGATTTAGGAAATATCTGATGATGCACTAGAGGTTAGGGTTATGGTCTTTAACGTCGTTTTCCACAATATTTCAGATTTATTGGTGGAGGAAACCGAAGTATCCGGAGAAAATCACTGACCTGCCGCAAGTCACTGAAAATCGTTATCACATAATATTGTTTCGAGTACACCTTGTCATGAGTGGGATTCGAACTCAAAACGTTAGTCTGATGATGGATGTTCAACGTCTTTAGACGGGGTTTATCACATATATCTATGTTTGAAATTTACAGTTCCTAACTGATGTCATGTGATTTATTAGAAAATAAAACTAGAGTAAATTTCCGTAATGAACAAGCAACATTCACTGAACATTTAGTCGAGTGTGGCTATCCTGTTTAGATTCTTTGGATAAAAGGCTCCCAAATAGTTAATGAACATTGATCCAGAAACACGTCTTGTCCACTAAATTAGATGTCAATGTTTTTATTTCTATAGTATTCCTTTCATATCATTGTGGTAGTTTTTATTTCTATAGTATTCCTTTCATATCATTGTGGTAGTTTTTATTTCTATAGTATTCCTTTCATATCATTGTGGTAGTTTTTATTTCTATAGTATTCCGGCTTTCATATCATTGTGGTAGTTTTTATTTCTATAGTATTCCTTTCATATCATTGTGGTAGTTTTTATTTCTATAGTATTCCGGCTTTCATATCATTGTCGTAGTTTTTATTTCTATAGTATTCCTTTCATATTGTCGTAGTTTTTAATGGTGGAGGAAACCAGAATACTCAACGGAAACCAGAGTCTTCGAAATTCATTAATGAAATTTGCCATATTTTATGTCTTCATCGATTATCGATTACACTACGTCACAGAAAATTGACAATAAGTAAATGTAATACGTATGTGATCAAATGGTATCCTATAGATAGACCAAGGTTACTCAAATCAATAATGTTTGACTTATGTTTCTCAAATACAGTTGGAACTATATCCAGTACAGTATATCTGCTTTATGATACAACCCTTCCGAGAAGGACGTACGCCGGCTATGTGGAGCAAATGAATTACACAATTCCCCATTTAAGAGTTGTAATTTTCGTCGTTGATTATGTCACACTTCATTGACGTAGCGTATTTAATGACTTGCGGCAGATCCAATGAACAGTGGTTGCTTAGCAATGGTCTTTTGGTCCCTTTTAAGGCAGTGTGTTCTCAACCTATCCATTCTCTGCAGGTGTTATCTGATTGGCTATATGATATATTGTTTGTAAGTATATTTTCCCATGAATAAATAGTTAAAATTCTGATCATTTGATACCAATTAATCAGCAAATCAATCAATCAATCAATCAATCAATCAATCAATCAATCAATCAATCAATCAATCTTTTATCATGGACGTAAAGATAAATGTAGATGGCATTTTATATCACGGCTACTTTTTAAGAATTTTAGTGTCAATTATCGTGGTAATATATTACTCCAGTCCCGATGATTGTGTTAACGCGGTACTCTAAATAACCCTTACTGATCAAGTGTATCCGAGTCTAACGCGTACTCTAAATAACCCTTACTGATCAAGTGTATCCGAGTCGTATGGGTTTCCTTCACCAATAATACTGACAATATCCATAATAATAGTGAAATAGTGTTGACAAAAAAAGTGTATGACATGCACAAAATAAATACAAATCTTTATATCTTTTGAAAATGCGTGTTCTTCATTTCCCTTGCAAGTACTTTAGAGAGCATACAATAATGATTATACAACATATTCTTAATATCTCAAGTGGGAATAATAAAAATGATGCAAAATATATGTATTAAAGGGATATTAAAGCTCATTTTGGTAATTTTGTGTATCTCTTGAAAACTTGCAATTGGTTCAATAAATGATATTTATGTTTTTATCAATGAAACTTTGTAAAAGTGACATAATTCGTTGATAATTCTGTCATATCTTGCGGTCTTTGCCTTGCTAATTATTCGTCGCTGCCAGTTACGATGTTTGCCGAAGTTGGAACCGTATCATTTTTTCTGTAAACAAACATCATGGATGCTGACATGGAATTGGTAAGTGAATTTACTTGTTTCGTTATAGAAATGATAATTAATTACTATTTGTTTACTTCAAAGGCAAATGGGAGTAAGCGGACATTTGAAACTTTACCCAAAGTCCGAAAAAGACCTTGAAAGTGTTAAATAGCTGCGTTATTTAAAGAAACATCAGCTAACACGTGTGCGAGCGGCACCAGTTGAGGTGAATAAAATACCTCAAGGCTGTCTTTAAATCGTTCCAGCGATCGTACTCTTCTCCGACGTAAATCCTTGATTTGTTGATAAGTGCATTTGTTTCTTTTTTCTTTCTTTTCCGTGCTGAATCAGTCAAACGACGTTTTCGTCCACGATTAGATGAAGCTGTAGCATCGGCCATATTAGCTTCATCAACAAGGTGATGCGCATTCAGCTTCAGTGGGATCAAAGTCGAGATCATCATGAATATGTGTATTCCAATAATTGAATTTTTGTTTACTGGACACAAATTAATTTCGACGCTTTTAAGTGATATTTCAACGATATTAGGGATTATATGGGCGTGCAAAGTATTTTTGGTTTGTATTTACAATTAAATTGAAAAGTAACAACCTTCGTCACGAGTTGAAATAATATATGTTAAAAAGAGCTTTAATATCCCTTTAAAGAGACAATCAAATTGTATTTACTATCTAGTATCACTTATTTATACTGACTGTGATGTCTTTCAAACTTTTGATTCGGCATCTAATAATAAAACTCAATACTGTAAAACATGTTTCGTGTTTGTTGATTTTTGTTTGTCATTTTGACATATACATTTTTAAAATTCTATCTGCAGGAGGTGAACATGTATGTGCATGGTGATTTTTTGTTATGTCATGTTGAATATAGGGCTAAGATTGGATCTGTAACGGCAATTCGGGTGTTAAATTATAGAATTTACGAATAAGATTTTAAAGTGATTTTTTAAAGATTAGTAATGTGTCAGATTTCCGCCTCTTTGCTTTGTTAATGAAGTCGCCATAAAAAGGTGGTTAGGAAATAAACTATTTTATCAAATTTCAGCAAAATGTAGCATTGTATTTATATGCAAGCACTGATTTGATGTACAGCCAAACATTTTTAGATCAAATAAACCTCGCTTGCTATTTCTTAGAGCAATTATCCTTACAAATAACAAGTTGAACACTTTTGTATTTATGCAAATATACCGTAACATTTACTTAATCATATGCCTCGTTAAGTTGATGTATGTCTCAATAAATTCTTACTAAGTTTTTGTTATTTCCGGTGACGCAACGTGAAAATAGAACTGTGAGAGCCTATGATACTTATATATAATCTCCCACTCGCTATTCCTTATAAATTTTCTTTTAATCAATACATTATTTACTTTTTAATTAATACCCTTGAGATATATGGTAAGCTTTACATAATTGGGAATTAGTGCATCTTGTATCCGATATTTAATTCCTTTGGTTTCCGTCAATGTGATATGTTTCCTCTGATTTCTCTTGTCAGTCTGGATCACGATTCAGTTATTCCACAAATCTGGTATTATGGTAATACATTAATAATATTATAATAACAAAATGCATATGATGCAATATTTAGCGTGCTTGTAGAGTGCGGGAGATTGCGGGTGGGTTCGAGCCGGGTCAACCCAGACAATAAAATATTGTTGGCTGCTTCTCAACATCATTAAAGAATGAGTAGCACTTTTATAGTTATAAGCTATTAAATATCATTGGAAAGGGCAAAACATTCTGCCTCTATGGCTACCTTAATCCTGGTGACACAGAAATTATCATATTTATAATATTAATTCTATTAAAGACAGCTGGTGGCATGAACTATCATTTAAATATTAGATAGTAATCAAGATCATTGTAAGACATGTTAGTGCGACAATAGTCAACTTTGAACCAAAATCTAATTGCAAATACCATCTTTCGTCATCTGTACGCAAAAAAAACAGTATACTTTACAACAAGGTGTTGATATCTTACGAAAAACTTATTGAAAGATAAGATGAGACGATCCTTTAAAAACCCTTGATTTAATAGTTATGTACTTAGAGGACAGTGACGTTGTAGGAAGTCTGAATACAAACTGCAAACTCGCGCGTAACTCCACAGGCAGCAATGGTTGGCATATTGCTAAAAAAAAAGACGCTGTAAGTGTATTATGGGGACATTTATGTTGTCTCATTGTCATAGAGTCTGGTAGAAAGTTGACCATTTGTATCAAGATTGAGATAAATGTCAAAAAAATGAAGCAGAGGAAGGTGTTTCTATCGTTTCTTTTTATCTCCAGTTTTTTTTTATGGTATATTAATGGAATCCAGGTAACAAAGTATGTATGACATCTTAAAAAACGATAATATGCCGTGCATGATATTAATTGCATGTGCATATCAGAACAAAGATTGCATGCACAAGATTTTTATCTATGAAAACCTTAATCAGCCACACAAGATATTGATTGTAGGTCAACGATTGAGTGGATATGTATTACCTTGACCCGCCAAAGATTTATTTCAATTATCAATGCTGAATAATGTGTGTTAAATAAACATCTGCTATGCACGGACATGATCTTTACTTCTTAAACGGATAACGTTTTTTAT
Organism: Gigantidas platifrons; assembly: GCA_002080005.1. Lineage (NCBI taxonomy): Eukaryota > Metazoa > Mollusca > Bivalvia > Mytilida > Modiolidae > Gigantidas > Gigantidas platifrons. The sequence continues at coordinate 481,852 of MJUT01030364.1, forward strand.
TTAAAAAAACAAAAAACAAACAAAATACAACATTTTTTCCTTTCTGGACACGTTTCTATTAACATGTACGCCATTTTATATTCTACAAGTTCTTGGCTGTTGAACCAGGTCAAGAAAAGTGAAAAGAAACGGAAGAAGGTAATTAGAAGCTGTAATTTGAAGATGGACAGTCAATGCAATGGCCAAAAGTAAAAGGTCAAAACGACAAGCAGCGATCGACAAAATACTGCACAGCAAACTAAAGATTGAACAACACGAACCCCTATAGGAACTCTGATATTGCCCAGATAGATACCATTCTTTGTTTACTTGGGAACTAATATACTTATGCAAGTCTTTAAGAAATTCACAATCAAAATTTAATTCACCTCATTCATGTTTTAGGGAACAGTCTAGATATACAAGGAACCGGGAACATTTGACCATTAGTCACTTAGATCGATATTTGCGGACTAGTTTTCAAGCAATTAATTCTAAATCCGGTCTTCGGGAAGACGGGAATGTGATCTGGTCTGTTTGACAACATAGTTCTAATTGTTAGTATAATAACTAAAGCAGACAAAAATTAAGTTTTAATAATATGTACCCTCTTGTACATGTATGATGTCACATGATCAAAATTGATGTTTGTGTGCTTTTATTCACCTGTCATGTTATGTTCTAAAAGTATGCATTGATTCGTAATTCTGTAAAAATATACAAAGTGTGGATAAGATCTTAATAAGATGTTTTTTTTACCTTGGCAGATTCTGATGGAATTTATTGTACATTGCAATATAATATGCCTAGAACATCATTTTAAAGTGATCAATATTGATTGCATAGCTATAGGTGGCTCTAGACGAGTTACCTTTTATTGTCGTATACCTGTGTTTTATATCTTGAATAACATTGTGGGAATGTTCCGATTTTGATATGAAATCTACAGTCAGCTTTGGTAAAAGTTTTATTATTTGTGCCTTATCATTTTGTATGTCATCCTGTTATCCTCCGTGAGTTCTCATGTCATAAATGTTCTGTTTTCTGTCCTCAATATTGATTTCAACGCTATCTTATTTTTGTCTAATTGATAGCGTTGGTAATTTCTTTTTTACGGTACATTTTACAAGATAAATCAATTAAACCCAAGACATGAAAATGAGTAGAATACAACAGTATGTTCATGTAATGCCGTCGTAATAACGTCCAATTAATACGACTTAATCATGGTACAAATACTTAGAATAAATGGCACAAATGGAATATTTCCCCCGGTTTCATCCTGTATTTTATCCCATATACAATTTACCTATTTGTTTGTATGCTTGTGATATTATATAAATTGTAAGCCCTCTAGTCCACACACGCCATTCTAATGTCAAATTAAGCTGAAATTGCGTGATAATAAAATATTAATCTGATCTTTTCATTATTTAAAATTACGATGAATGTCTTGAAGGAGACAATAAAACAAAGACTACAAGGCAATCAACACATAATGAAGACATTCTGCTGTTTGACACATGTCCATACATATCTAGGTGGAAGAAAAGTTTGAAGATACCATAAATCGAGGAAGGACAGACAACTCAATGGCCACAAAGAGACAAAAGGACAAACAAGGATCTACAAACACTACACAGAAAACTAAAGACTGAGCGCCCTCTAAAATCCGGGGATTCATCTTCTACTAGTATCATGAAAGCATGGTTTAGTAAGTGTTGCATACAAATCATTCATAACTCTTTTGCTAATGTATTTTTAACAGTATTAATAATGATCTTTATTTAATGGAAACGTTTCTAAACAATCACTGTCCATTTCACTAAAAGGGATGGTTTGGTGCCATACAACTGGCTTACTCGTGCTATGTGTGTGTGACTATACCAAGGCAGCAAGGTGAGCCTTGTATTTGTGAGTAAGGGGTATCGATGTTGCCTCTTTCTGCGATTTTTCTATTGAATTTTAGAACTGCTCCGACAGTATGGTATTCTCTGTTTTTCATTTTATCCTTGACGATAATGTATAAGTTTAAAACCAGAAAGATATCTTGTTTATAATAATATAATGTGTTTAACACTAGTATGCTGTAACTTCAAATCCCATAGTGCATTGCCTTTGAAATTTACTTATAGATGTACGAAATGTTTGAACTTTCCAAAGGGGTAATCAAAAGCCGTTCATCGAAGAAGGTCAGACAACACAATGGTCAAAAGAAAAATGACAAAAGGTCAAACAACGATCTATAAAATACTACACAGAAGATTAAAGATCGATCAACGCGAACCACACTAAAACCTCGAGGTGAACTCGTGTGCTCCGGAAGAGTAGGCAAGTTCCTGCTCCACATGTGACACCCGTTGTGTTACTCTTTGCTACAAACCCGGTGATACGTCATGGATGCGAAAAGGACGGGATCGTGATTACGATACACGGAACAAATTAGTGGTCATTTGTGAGACAGATATTCCATAACGATTAACCAAGTTATGGTGGCGACCGTAAAACTTTCATTGTTAAGTCTTCAACTTAAATACATCTAACCCTTGTACCTTAATATCTCGTCACGGGTAAAAATGCAAGGCTTTTGTAATGATTTGTCGTATTTTAGACATTTAGTTGATTTTGACTCCAGTGCAAAGTCTCCGATAGGATCAATGATTGACAATATAACCAACCACAACAACACAAACCATTCCCCTGGTAAATGTAACAGTAATTGTCAACAATATTACCAACCACAGTAACACAAACCGTTCCCCTGGTAAATGTAACAGTAATTGTCAACAATATTACCAACCACA